>OMOU01043365.1:8250-20955 GCA_900312585.1 Malacocephalus occidentalis
AGGGAGGGGGAAAGGAGGGGGAGGAGATGGTGGAGATGGAGAGGGACTGGTGCCATCTGTCCTCCCTGTCCATTCCTTTCTTCCCCTGGGTCCCAGGCCCCAGGCTCCGAGCTTCAGGGGCCCCAGGCTCCCGGGCTCCAGGCTCCAAGTGCTTGGCCATGGCATCCCCCACACCACAGCACAGCACAACACAGCAAGGCCCAGCACCCATGGGAGGGGGGAATGCTCCTGTGTAAGCCGGACTTCCTAAATGAAGGATTTATCCCCATGTCCAGATGACACCTGACACTCCCCAAATCTGTACGGCGCGTGTCTAGTTTCCGCTCTGTTTTAAAAATCCCCTCTGTGATTATAGAGCCGACACTGCTGTAATCCTACCAATAACTATTTACTACGGCACAATCCGGAACATAAACCACCCAGAATGACACCCATTAGAGGCGTGGCTGTCTGTGATGGAATTTAACTTCTTCTCACGAACAGCCAGTTATGGGTTGGATTTTAAAGCATCATCGAATTACATCACATCTCAATCTTTTGTTGACATCATAATGGCTGCCGACCACATGGAAGTAAATCACATCCAATTGGTTTGTCAGAAACACAACAAACGTGTGTGTGTGTATGTGTGTGTGTGTGTGCTGCGGGATCAGCCGTGTGCGGGGCGGTGAGAGGGCGAGGGGCTGGGTCAGATTAGATGTGGGTTAGTGTGTGGGGCGGTGCGTCAGGATAATCCTGTCATTGTTCAGCCTTCATCTCCAGCCAGGGTCACCTTCAGTCCTGCAGTCCATCCCAAAGCCTCTCTCTCTCTCTCTCTCAACCACTGCCACTGACATCTATGAGGTTAGCGCAGGACATCCGGAAAGTGGAAACTGAGATTGATGACATGGATGGAATTCTAGCATCTGCTAACAGGCAGGATCAGTTATAAAGGCCTTTAACACATCTTTTTTATAAGCCTAGCACGAGGAAGGGTGCTACAGTGGCTGTCCTCTTGTCCTTGTGCTGGCCATAGAGCGCCATTAGGTATTAGAAGGACAACATGATCATGACCATTACATGAGAGAAAGGCCTATATGCTTCCATGATGGTTTTTAATCATACCACAATCAATCTACAATTACCTTTTCAATTTCATGTGAATAGCTAGATTCTTTGTAGACGTTAGTGTGGTTTAACCTCATAAAGAGTATTGGATTGGAAGGGCAAGTAACTTGAATGCTACTTGAAACAAACAAATATCAGATAATTGCTGTGACTGGTGGCACAACTGAGTCTTATTGTTGTATATATATTCAGATACATTCAGATACATACAGACATATAAAATGTTCATCTCCAGGTGGGAAAATTATTGTATCCCTTCATTAAAATAATTTTAGGCACACAAGTTTGGTCAATATTTTCCCCCAAAACATGTGAAAAACAGGGTTTGCTGCAGCTAATGCTTTTATTATTTATGCCCAAAAAAGCCTTAGCTGGAACATTGCAATATTAATATAAGACTTCAGTGTAATGTAAAACTAAAACCTCCAACCCCTACTTTATGTATTATGAATTAGACCTGTAAACATTTCTAAACCAATTAGTCCCAGAGACAAACATGTCTCACTCTTGCTGGTCAAGGCCCCTCCCTCCCCCGCCCACTCACCCAGTGAGATGCTGCCCAGCATTCCTGGGGGCCCCTTCACTCTCAGATAATTGCTGTTGCATTGTGGGAGAAGGGAGCAAGTACCCGAGATGAATAAACAAAAGCAAATTAGAGGATGCAAATTAGTGCTTGAGTGAAGGTGCTTAATCTATGGTTTCAATAGGTTTGTGGAATAACAGTTGCACGCACCAACACACACACACACACACATGTGCACACACAAACACACACAGTAATTCCACTAAATAATATCCATAGATCATTACAAGTCATATGGAAAATAACAAATGACTCACATAGCAACAAGCGGAAAACATTGACATTTCATGGTAACGCTACGTAAAAGGTGAACATTTGACACGTTAGGATTGATCATATAAAGGGTGAAATAAATTAAAATACTATGCCTTAAAGTTTGGCCTACACTGACAAATAACTTTTTGGGGGGATTTCTTTTGAATACCTGTACTAAATCATCACAGTGTAAAGTTCTATTTACGCTAGAGTTACATAATTAAATCACTAATAGAAAAATCTGACGCTTCTACCATCTGAACACCTCATAAAGACTGAGTATTCAAGCCGTCTCTGTCTCTTACCTGGGCCCAAAGACAGTGGCAAGACATAACTTCCCATAGACCTTAAAAGGTAATTCCAAATGTCCACAGAGCGTCATCAATTATCAGTCATAGAGCAAAATGAACGGGTTGAAGCGGCATGCGATTGGACCTGAAAACATTACTGTGTGGCTCTGTCACCCATACATCTTCCCATGCTGGCAGAGCGGCACATGACTGGTGTACAGGCAGGAAGGAGGCAGCAGGTGTGATTTTAGACCTTGCTGTTACTGAACACACAAGGAGGTTGGGAGATGCCTTTAAGCTGATTACCACAGGTGGATAGGGCTAATGCCAACCAGAACAAGAGCAATAGAATGCCCAAGGTGCATGCAAGTGTCTAGGAGCAAATTAGTGTGCTTTCTGAGTGTAATAAGTTATGTATTTTTGTTGTACCCTTGAGATTCTTTAGACTTATGAAACTTAAGAAACTACACAGATATGTTATGAAATCGAATGTTATAATCGAAAATACTAAAATGCTAAATGACTATGTTCATTTAGCAGACACTCCAAAGAAACGTACTTACGACCTGAGGATAGATCGCGTTCATGGTGGCCGGTCTATCTGATAGGCGCAAGGGATTGTGGGTATTTCTTTATTAATATTTGAGTTGTTGTTTTAATCGGGTTAAAAAAAATGTGTTGTGTTTTGGGTCACATATTTATGTTCTGTGTTGTATACGTGTCCTCACTATGGATGGGATTTCTGTTGGAGGTGACACCCATGGTGAGGACACTGTTGTCATTAGTGACCCGTGTTAGAAACGGTCTGTTTGTTGATGTTGTCGTACGGTGTTGACAATAAACAGCAATTCCTGGAGTCGTACAGTGTATGGGATGCAGGATTGTTGTAACGGAAAATCACGTGACTCGCCATTCAATTCTTTACAGCCAAGCTCGCCACAGTACAATAGGCTAGACCTACATTTGTTATATTATAAGGAGCAGCACCGAGACATTGGGCATCTTGCTGTGATGTCATTGGGGTTAGATCCTGGGAACTCCTGAAGCCCATACTGCCCCACGTCATACCTGCTTGATTGTAGGCCTACACAGATCTAATCGATGTAAAGGTAAAAGATATTTTGTTGGATGTTTTTTACGTGACATTTTATGTTGGTGATCGACACAGTAATGATACAAATGATGACAGATGAAGAACCAAGTTACTCACAAATTCATCTTACGTTCGCAAATTGAATTTCTGAAAATATGATCTTATGTGTTGTCTTATCTTCTGATCATACATTTGAATTATTGTTTGTTCTTTTTATATATTCTATAGGCTACACAATGCATATCGTGAATAGTTGTATAATATATATAATTTTGTTATGATACATTTTTGTAATTCTAATTTTAATATATTCGCTGTCTATTTCCGGTCTGGTTCGCGAGACTGTCTGAGCATCCGGTGCTACATAATTCTCCTTCCGACTTTTCTTTCTTCCCCCACCCCTCCAGTAACGGAGCTAACATGGCAGCTGAAGGCGACGTTGATTTGGATCTAGAGGCTGAAGAAAATTGCACTGGGAAACCAGTAGAGAAGCCTCGTAAACATGACAGTGGAGCCGCAGATTTGGAAAGAGTCACTGACTATGCAGAGGAGAAGGAAATCTCTAGCTCGGACCTGGAGACGGTGAGGGTGACTAGTGTTAGCTAGCAAGCATGTGGTCTTTACCGGTTTATCCCTAGCCAGTGCTCTCTGTGGGTCTTGGTATTACCTGATTCATTGTAACGTGTTAAACAACATGTAGTGCTCATGCTATGTGGACAATGTGTCTACGCTGAGCTTTTGAGAGCTGGTTGTCAAACGTTGCACTGAGTGTGGAACTCTTTCTGTCTGTTTCAGGCCATGTCCGTGATTGGTGACAGAAGATCGCGAGAACAGAAAGCCAAACAGGAAAGGTGGGTTAATGTTACCTGGCCTTTGAGCACATGAGCAGTTTGGATATGATTATTTTACATGAATACATTCAGTATGTCAGTTGCCATTATAACTATTAGATTCATGTATACAACTCCTGCATGACAACACCAGGCTGCTAATCGGGCACCCTGGTGCTATGCTGCATACATTGAACATGATATGATGAAAGACACTTTCTGGCAATGGTGTTGTGTAGACATTGAGTGAGCAACTACATATTTGCTGAAAGAAAACTTTACAGGATTTGGATACTGCACGTGGCGATTAATCGCCCTAGTCTACACAAACATGTCACTCACAGCTCCAAGCCTGGGACTAACTGTATCTTTATCATTTCAGGGAAAAGGAATTGGCAAAAGTCACAATCAAGAGAGAAGATGTAGAACTAATCGTAAGTTTTGCATAAATACACACCCTGATATTTTTAATTGTGCTTTGATTACATTTGTAGTGTTAAGTGTAGCCATGAATGTTGTAACTAAGAATTAAGGTCCCTTTTTATTTTTTGTCATTAACATGATATAGTTCTTGGTGTTACCCACTCATGTATGTAAGCTATAGCCTGAAAATGTACTGATTTGGTCCATATGATTTGTGACGTGCCACAGATGTCAGAGATGGAGATCTCCAGGGGTGTGGCAGAGCGCAGTCTGAGGGAACACATGGGAAACGTAGTGGAGGCTCTGGTCACACTGACAAACTGAGGATTGGACTGTTGCACCTTCATAACTTCAGTTACACACCTTTGACTTCTTCATGCTCTCATATTGGCATCTCATACTGGCCCAACACAACTGTTCAATAATTCATTACCAAACTTTTTTTATTTAAATAAAATGTCACATTTGGTTAAACTAGTTTTTTTTGTATGCTCTTGCAATCTTCAGTTAGCCTGCCCGTGTCAGATCAATGAATGCCTCTATAACCCAAACCCAGTCTGTCAATGACAAGCTGAACAAACTCAATTCAATGGATCTGTTCCACTATTAAATACAGACTGGTAAAGCGTCATCACATTTCATTAACTGAGTCCAAGAATCTTTAAACCAATGACATCCATTTCGTATTTTCCTGTGCAACTGTAATTCCTGTTACAAGCACAGTAAAAAGATGAGTGGTCCAAACCAAATGTATTCTAAAGCATGAAAAGTTTAGATTTGACAAATCAAAATCATTGGATTTTATTAACTGACAATGCCACATTTAAAAACAATATTGATAAGGTGTAGTCAATGCTAGACAGAATATAACACTGTACAAAATATAATTGGCCCATAGAAAATGTTGAGAGCAAATCTATATGAATGGATGGTAAAGTACCATCAGACTTAAACCAACTATATCCAATAAAGGTTTGGGTAGGGGCAGCACAGTCCTCTGAGAAGTAGTCTGTACATAAACAGAAGTGAATTCAGATGTTGATCGTCGCATCTTCTGCACTAATCCAGCCAGAGTTCAGTCATCACAATAAAATAAATGCTGTTTCTAACTGATGCATCCGAGAGGGGGAAATGATGGGGCCCAAAGGGGCTCTCAAAGTCTTTACAGCTGCGAGGTCGCCGTCTGAGGTGCTCCGGCTCTAAGTCTTCCTCTTCTTCACCGTGGGCTTGTCGAATACGTCCCTCACCCCAGCCGCCTTCTGCTTGAAAAACTTGGTGTTCTGGGCGCTCTCCTGTGCCCAGGCCGAGTCAAATGACGTGGTGTCCTGGTCCACCAGATGAGTGTACTTGGTGCGTCCAGAACGGCCAAAGTTTTTGACCTAGCAAAAGGAAACGCATGTTGGCAGGTGAACAACACTTGTAGATTAGCTACTGATAAGTACATGCAAAGCAGAAGAAGAACAAGTCTGACCTGCATGACTTTCGGAAGAATGGTTTTGTTGAAGTGGTCCTCCAAGGTTGGAGCACTGAAGTCCCTCTTGAATACGTCCTGCTCATCGTCCTAGAAAAACATCAAATTCAGATTTACTGTACAGTGCCAGCATTAAGTCATTACATGAAGGATATTGGAATTGTATGTGCAACTCTTCACTATATTGACAAACAATCAAAAATAATGTATTTGCCATCAAATGTATTCTGTCAATTGCAGGGTACTAGTTCAGTTACTAATTCTACAGAGAACTAACTAATTAAGAAGCCATTAATTTACACATTTTTCTTTTATCAGACTTGGTGGCTAGTTTAAATCTTCCCTGATTGGTTACATACCATTTTTTCAGAACCTATACTGTAAATGTCAGCCCAACATTTACAAACACATTTAGAATGATCTACCTAGGCAACAGAACAAAGATAAATACTCACCATGAAGAATGCTCCCCTGTGGTAGTACTTCTGCAGGAACTTGTATTTGCCCTTGGACGCCTTGTTAGTAATGACTTTGCCGCTGTTACGTAGTTCTGCTCTGCGCTCCTCCTCTGTGAGGTTGTGGAACCTTTCAATCTCAGCCTTCTCCTTCTCCATGCTAGTAGCAAACACGTGAGATGGTGTCAATGTCAATACATTCCGGAAGCTGTAATCTGAGAGCATTACCATAGTAACCAAGTAACCACAGATTAGATATTACCCATAATGTCAAGAAGTACTAGACTGCTAGTTCAAGAGGAATGTCTGACTTTAGACAAACACATTTTTCCTCATGTATTCAATCTAGTTTTACATAATGTAGTTTGAAACATCTCAAACCACCGCATGTGATCATCATGAAGCCGTCGGCTACTCACGCTTCCCTAGCCTCCCGGTCCCTCTTGATGCGCTTCAGCTCCCTGACCTTCCAGGCCTCGTACTCCTCCTCCTCGTTCTCCCCGTCCGTGTCCAGGGCGTCCAGAGCGGCCAGCGTGCGCCGGTTCTCCTCAAACTCTTTCTTGGCCTCCTCCTCCACGATCTTCAACGTATAGCGCCGCCGCTCCTCCACCTGCTTCTTGGCCTCGGCCTCCAGCTCCCTCTGCTTCAGCTCCTCCGCCTCGCGCTCCACCACCGTCACCCGGTCCTTCCTGTATCAACCCCAGCAACTTGATTTGAGATTGTGTGGCAATGGTTATCTATGTTGGTTATGATCCATTTTGTTGATTTCCAAATTATCGGCAGGCTCTTTCTTAGCAGTGAGTGGAAAGCTGTTGTGGATCATTTGGATCAACACGTTTCCCTTGTTGTTATATAAGATAGGTCTAGGTTTTACTTACTTCCTTATGAAGACTGGCTTCAATCGCGGCTCAGCTTCGTCCTCGCTGTCTGTGTATTCCTCATATTCGGACTCTGACTCCGCCTCCTCTCCCGACTTTCCTTCCTCTTCCACCTCCATGATCTCCATATCTTCATTCTTTCGTTCCTCGGCTCTCTGGCGCATCAGCGATCTCCGCCTCTCGATTTCCTTTGGGAAGGAATCACATCCGCAGGTTGGTTTCTCACCGAGCGGACACAGTACGTATTTTTGCTCAAAAGAGCAAACGAAAATGTGAAAATCATCTAAACCTCATCGTCGACTTCTTCTTCCTCTTCTTCCTCCTCTTCTTCCTCCTCCTCACTACTCTCCTCGCGTTCTGGGTGCCAGGTTCCCTCGTCAGAGTCTTCGCTGCTCTCGGCTATCAACTCTGGCTCCGCGATCTGTCTGTGTCTTGCACGCCTTGAAGAAGACATGAGAAAGACCTAAATGAGCATTTCTAGAGGTAATGCCAACACAGTGTAAAGTGTATGGTTATAAGATGTTGGTTTTAGAAACAGTTTGGTAGGTATGAAGCACTTTATCATTTTCAAGTGACCACTGTCAATGATGATTGACAGATGGGGTCATTAGAGGAGATGATTTATTTGGTATGGATATGCTACTGACACCAATGTTTTGCCTTGTATCTCACCAAAACTATAAATATGTTGTACATTGTACTGGTTCTTAAGGATGATTCACCAAATTGTGGAGTGAAATTCAATAGAAATCCAGGATGACTAGTTATTTTAAATCGAGACATGCATGACAAAACATGAGAAACGTACCTCTCCTCCACATCCTCAGAAACTCGGTTAAGCAGACGTTTGAGACGAGGATCCGAGACCTCCTCTTCCTCCTGCTCCATCTCTGGCTCGGCATCCTTTCCTTTCTTCACAAACTGAAAATCTTCTTCTTCCTCATCGGATGACTCCATCGGAGCATAGTCGGGACGCTTACCGGACACATACCTTTTTACCTTCACTTTCTCCATAGAAATCTCACCTGTTCGGTAACAATCACATAAAGATACAATTATTGGAAATGCAGTTATACTTTAATCAGAGCATCAATGGTGCCATCAGGTCGGGGATAATAATGGCAAACATTTGAGTGAAATGGCATGCATTTACATATAGCATATGGCCAGGATAAGATTGAACTGAACGTTTACACGTATACATTACTACTACTATTCTATACAACCAATATCCTCCTGTATGGCCCGCAAACACGTTATTACAGGCAATAAACGTTATATTATTGTTGCTAGCTAAATAGCAAATAGCTAATCGCATAGCAGACAATATCCAACCTTTCTCATTTCGAATCGGCACGGCTCCAGCCGTAGACTGGATGGGGGGTAACTTCATATTGAGGGCTTCACGTCCAGACATGGTTGCCCAAATTAATACACCAACAAAAGTAAATATAGTAAAATATTTCCTCTAGAATACACGCAGTCAACGCTTCGACTCGAACGGAAGTGTAACGCAGGAGGAAAGACGGACCGGAACGATTAGTCGTCCGGCTGGATCACTATCTTAGTGATAATAGTTTTAGTTCCTGTTACATGCATTACACATAAAATATTCATCATTCAGAGTGTGTATAATCCTTTATTATGCTTTTATCATTTGTATTTACATCGTATGCAACGTGAAACAAGAAATTATTATTCCACAAAATAATTACATACATACAATATATTACAGTATATTGTTTATTTCATCTTTTAACATTTGTGTATGAAAAGGAGTGCATTACAACATTCTTTTCGTTTTCTACAAAAAACTGTTTGAGTTGGGATATTTTCTAGAGCTCAATTCCCCTCTGCTTAAACAGCTCTTCAAGTTTCTCCTCAATGGCTGGGTGGGTGCCTTTAAGTCCTCTCACCACCTGCGAGGACCAAACAAAGTATTCCTGGACTCGTTCCGCAGTCCAACCTGAAAACACATGAATGGTTTGTTTCTGTACACTTTACCAGTTCATCTTCCATTTACTAAATGTAGTCTTGGTTATGAAATGTAGTCTTGGTTATGGAAACCAAAGCCGATAGCAAACACAACACAATAGACATGAAACAAAAGGCCACCTGTCGGTGTGCAGCGGTTGAGGTCTCTCAGGTTGTAAAGTTTGTCAGCCAGTTTGACAAGTTTGGCCTGATGACTGCAGTGGGGCGCATGCTCCACTTGTAAACGTTTCCTTTCTTGTTTTGGGAGGGTTTTGTCATCTGTCACTTCTTGGACAATGCGTGCCACAGTTGGTCCAAAAGTTAAGTCTAGTTCTGCTATGCTGGTGTCTGTGTCCTCAACAGTATCATGGAGGAGAGCTGCCTGCATAGGGGGAATACACATGTGGGCATGCATGGTTATGTGATTTTATAAAGCCAATGCCTAAACAGGTATTGTATTATATAGTGTTTTTTTAATTATCGTTTTTACAATAAACACTGACAACTCACTTGCAACACCTCAATGTCAACAATACCCCCTTCGTGGCTGATGATTCTTGCAACTCCTTGAAAAAACACAAACAACTTTAAGCAGTTGACAATTCCATATTTATATATGGAATCCTTCCAACAAAACACTTAAGTGGTAACAGCATACGACCAACCTATTGGATGGTTGATATATGGGGTTCCTTCTACATCTTTACGCCGTTGATTGCGATGTTTTTCCGCCGCAAAATTGACAGTTTCCAATAACACACTCGTATTTGAATTCATAATGAGCACAGTGACTCTAGTCTTTAGTACGGTGGCCACCGTACTTTAGTCTAGTCTTGCGTCAAGGTTAGTTGTCGGGGTCTAGTAGTTTTGCTTATGGAAGTACATGCCAACATATACCTAAGGGTTCTCTCTAAATAACTCCGGACTGAAACAAGCTTCTCCGATACCTAGTTCCATTCGTCCCAACTGCGGAAGAAGGTAGCTAGCCTTCCCGTGATCTAACTCTGTCTGTGTTGTTTAATATTACCAAATTGTATGTTAATTATGCGAGTAAATAAGTGGAGTTATTACTATAAAATTGCATTTTTACGTTTTATAGGACCCGCGTCTACATTCTATTTGTAGCTGTCAAGGTAGGAAACGTTATCTCTTAATCATGTTTGTCATTACATTATCACTGCCTTTTGTAAATGTGTATGTCCCATGATCTTAACTTTAGACTGTCAGTAAATATACGAGATCGCTTCATGCGGTGATCTATTGTCTCCATATAGCACAAGAAGACAGTGTATAGGGAGACGTCGGACAGACAGCTGTTTGGCCCTTCTTCCACTGATCTCCATGGCTAACAGCACCAGACGAGATTGTCCAGAGCTACCAGACTTTTCATTGCTCAAGAGACTCGCCAGGGACCAACTGATCTACCTGCTGGAACAGGTGGGTCTGATTGACACTGGTTTCGCCTGACAGATGCTTTAACGTCCATTGTAACGTTCCTGGTAAACCCGCCCATTAAACTCTCAACGATGGGAGATAAAGGGGGCGTATTGTGCCACTAGATGTGAGTGGGATTAGCTATTGCAAGCAGTTTCACAATTGCCATGTGACTACTGTCTAGTGACATCACAAGTGGGAATGTCCACCTATATGTAGGTGTACGCTGACTATCAGTTTACCTGTCAGTACAGTCCATTGGGTAGACATTCACACACACCTGGTGGCATAATATGACCCCATTAAACAATGGTTAGGCCTATGGACAGGAGGACTCAGAAATTGAATTAATTAACCAAAAATATATTTCACATACACATACAGGGTGTGCAGTGAAATGAAGTAGTGGCACCCAGTGGAATGTGCAAAAGAACAGAGTTCACAGTCTTGATGGCCTGCGGAAAGAAACTCCGTTTTAGTCTCCCTTTTCTAGCAGCGTGACTGTGGAGGCGCTTGCCTGACCGCAGCAGCTGGAGCAGTTTGTTGTTGGGGTCGTGAGGATCCTTCATGATCCCACAGGCTCTGGTTTGACACCTCCTGGAGTACAGGTCCCGCAGGGTAGGGAGTGTAGTGCGTTCAGCCGAACGCACTCTGCAGAGCCCTCCTGTCCTGAGAGGAGCTGTTGGCGAACCAGGCACAGGCAGTGATGCATCCTGTCAGCATGCTCTCCACCGCACCAGCGTAGAAGGTCTGTAGGATCCTCCGGGAGCCTCAGAACTTCCTTAGCAGCCTGAGGTGGTAGAGGCGCTGCTTCGCCTTCCTCACCAGAGTGTCATTGTGTGTAGTCCAAGTCAGATCCTCTGTGATGTGGACTCCCAGGTACCTGTAGCCGCTCACCCTCTGCACAGGAGTCCCATTTAATTTCCCATGATTTTTCCCTCAAACAGCTACCTGGAAGGAAGGACCTCTTTATTGAGGCGGACTTGATGAGCCCGCTTGATCGCATTGCCAATGTCTCTACACTTAAGGTACACATTTTACTACCTATGCATTTAGTCAAAGAAGTACAAGTGAATTTAATTCCATTTCCATTTCTGTTTTTGCTTCTGTTTTTCAAGCAACATGAAGTTGACAAACTCTACAAGGTTGAATATAAGCCAATTGTGAGCACTTCAGATCAGTAAGTATAGTGCTCTCTTACAGGCCCAGCTCATCTTGTGGATAGTGGACATTACAGTGTGAAAGTGTTCAAATCTCTTTTTAGATTGTGTTTTCTGATACGTCCAAGATTACAAACTGTGAAGTGGATTTGTGGTATGTAAACAATAAAATAGCCTCGCCTTTTCTGTTCTAATGTTATCACGGCATTACAATCTGACTAATACAATAATAAGCAGACTCAATAATTTCCCCCTTTTTTGTAGATGTGGTGAATACAGACAAAACGGCTGGAAAATTCAGAAGATACAAGATAATTTTCACCCCACAGAAGGTGGAGTCCCCTGTCCTCTGTTCTGCCTACCTTACTCTTTCCGTCTGTCAAACTGCTGAGACTGATGAGAAACATTAACGCATTTCCGCACATGTCCTGTCATTCTAGTTCTATGCATGTGAGACAGTATTGGAGGAGCAGGGAATATTTGGCGGTAGGTGATTTTTGTCTGAGTTTGTTTGTCTGTTTTTGTCTCTTTTGCACAGAATATACAGTATCTACAATGCCGCTTTTTTGTCCCATTTTCTTCTTTCAGATGTAACGACTGACGAGTGGGCATTCTACCTCCTTCCATTGGACAATGACATCATCAGCCTGGAACTCCCAGAGTTCTTTCGAGACTATTTCCTGGTATTGGTCTTAAACTCTTGGAAAAAGAATGCGTAATCTATTATCCTAGTTTCTTAGCTCATTGCTGCA
>OMOU01043366.1:0-19713 GCA_900312585.1 Malacocephalus occidentalis
ACTCAAGCATTTTTGTGTGTTTCTTATTTTATCAACAAAACAACAAGAATTTGAACACTAGAATGCAGTAAATGAAGTCTGTGAAACTTCCAATTTATCAAGTATCCACACACAGACATAAAGAAGTCAATGGATAATGGAGGATAATTACATATTAGTGATGGTCCTATGTTTTCACAAGCACTTTAGTCTGTACAGATTCAAAGAACATCCAATGCCTATGAGGACGGTTTGCAGTGTATATATTTTATGTGTAAACAGAGACAGTTCAGGGTGGACAGAGCCATATTGGCTCGCACTAGCACTCCTTTGTGGAGGGCATTTTAACTTTCGGTTCCATTGTGTGGTATTTTCCACTGTCCGTGAATAATGCACTGCATAAGATCGTCAATATGTCCAGAAAGATCGCCAGACAACAGCAACACGTCATGACAGTGACCCATGAGTCCCGGGTGACTAGGGACGGGAAGGCACACCTCTGTGTGTGAGGATGCTGCACCTAACCTTACAATATGGTGATGTTTTGGGAATCAGTCTGTGACATTGTGTAGGTGTTCTGTTGTTGTTGTTACTTAGTGCTGTTGTGATGTAGTGGTTGTTGGTATTGTAATTGTCTGTTTGTGCTTTGCTGTATGGCACATGATGAATTTCCAAGAGGACTAATAAATGTCTATCTATCATACTTCTCACGTGGAGTACATGTGAGAATGTAAATAGTGCGACACCAGAACCCTAAAGCAGGGGCTACGGACTAAAACAAACTACCAAGGCAGATCCCACTCAATTGTTAATGCTGATGCATCCCTAGCGGACGATCTGAACTCCATCACCATCAACAACACCGTTAGTGGGGGTTCCACTGCTAGGGACAAGCACACTCTCCCTGTGACTGAGCACGGCATGAGGAGGGCTCTGATGAGGGTGACCAGGAAAGCTGTAGTTCCAGCTGCAGGTAGGCATTCTTACCTCTCTCCGTGGACCTGCGGCAGTTCACCTACCGGCCAAACACATCCACAGAAGATGCTGTCTCCCAGGTAATACACAGCTCCCTCTCTTGACAGTTACGACCAGACAGGCAAGCTAATTGAACTGGGACTGAACGCTGCCCTGCGTGCCTGGATCCTGGACGTCCTGACCACCAGGCCCCAGGTAGTCAGGGTGGCCAGACACACTTCCAGACCCCTCACCCTGAACACAGGATCCCCCCAGGGTAGAGCCGGTGCAGTGGAGAGCATCCAAACTGGAAGCATCACTGCCTGATTCGGCAACAGCTCCTCTCAGGGCAGGAGGGCTTTGCAGAAGTTAGTGCATTTGGTTGAACGCACTATTGCCACTACACTTCCCACCCTGTAGGAGCTGTACTCCAGGAAGTGTCTCACCAGTGCCTGCAGGATCATAAAGGGTCCTCACCACCCCAACAACAAACTGTTCAAACTGCTGCAGTCAGGTCAGCGCCTCCATAGTCATACTGCGGATAGACTAACACTGCGTTTCTTTCCGCAGGCCATCAGGACTGTGATGTCTGATCTCACCAGGGGCTGCCTCTCCCATGCACACACTCACGCACTCACAAACACACCAGGGCTCCCCGACTGCCCCTCCCATACACACATGCACATCCTGCTGACCATCGGCACTTTTCATTTCACTGCATATCCTGTATGTGTCTGTGACAAATACACTTCTTAAATATTGAATCCTGAATATCTGTTTCACAGACAATGCACTACTTTACTCTCAAAGAAAGCATAATCAATTAATAATGAATGTCCACTATTTCTCAGTGGGGTGGTTATATACATTCAGATACAAAATTGGTGGTACAGATTAAAGGGACGGGGGGATAAATCGATCCATGAGTATCTGAAATATTTGCTTCCCAATGTTTTTATCGTCAGGTTGACTGTCAAATATTTTTTGTAAGCCAAATAAATCAATTTAATGTTAGTGAAAGCAACGCAGATTTTTTAATTTATTGCTCAATAAAATAAGAATTGTCGAACATATGACATATTTATTAGATTTTTAGAGCTAAGATATGTTGTTTCCTCAACTAGCCTATGTGTGTGTGGACTTACAGCAATTGTAATGCATTGAGAGGTGTTTTCAGAAGTGACTTTGCTTGCAGATTTCACAATCACAATCAATTGAAAGATCCTACAATGCTCCTTGTCGTCATCATTCATGTCAGGGCGAGGAAGAGTATATGGGGGGATCTCATAAGAGATGAGATATGTAAAATCTAATGTAAAATGATATTTCAAAGCTAGCTGTAGTTCTTAAAAAAAACACCCTACACTGTACACCCTATATACGAATCTCAATGGGTTTTATGGGTTAAGGCAAGGCTATCTGAGTTCCAGAAGCCATCATAAAGTGCAAAGGAGACAAACATGCAAGATTTGACATTTACACCACGGGGGTCCCCTTATCCCGTCCCATCACTTCTCTCGTCCATTTTCATTGAAATAACAGAGCTTATGAAAGACATTCTCTTTCCACAGATAACGATCTTTTAATTGCTGCTCCTCTTTTTTTAACTTCATGGCTTTTCCTTTTCAAAGTGAATCCCTCCATCATGAAAGGTCAAGTCAGGGAGATACACACACTGTGTGTGTGTGTGTGTGTGTGTATGCATGCATGCAGGTAGTTCTGTGTGTGTATGCTCTTGATAGGCAGATCCATAATCACAGCGCTCATGCTCTTT
Source organism: Malacocephalus occidentalis (assembly GCA_900312585.1). Taxonomy (NCBI): domain Eukaryota; kingdom Metazoa; phylum Chordata; class Actinopteri; order Gadiformes; family Macrouridae; genus Malacocephalus; species Malacocephalus occidentalis. Next base: position 2,708 of record OMOU01043366.1, read on the forward strand.
GACCATGCCATTCGCCATGGTAACAGTCAAATGGATTGCCCTGCAAGGGACAAAGGCCAGGCGAAGAAAAGAAGATTAAATGGATGAAAAGGAGAGCAAGAGAAAAGTATGTCTTCCACCGAACCCTGATACCTTCATGCTATCCTCCCAATCAGAAAGAGGGGATGGACTGTGAGCATTTGGGGGATGGGTGACGACACGGTAGGAGGGGAGGGCATCATTGAAGAAAGGAAGACGTGACAACAACTGATTAAGAAGACAATTGGCGGAGAATATAAGCAGAGGGTGGCGTGCCTGTCCATGTCTTGGCTTTGTATCCATGTCGGTTATTGTTGATACCCGTACCCCATGCGTATAGCGTCTGTGGAGAAGCTGGCGTTGGTGTGCATGAGCACAGCCCCCCTCTCTGGGCCGAGCAGCTCCCCTTGTAGCAACGGGTGGGCTGGACGACGCACTATGCTTGCTACCCATAATCCCCCTCTTCGCAAGCACCTCCTTTCCTCCACCACTTGCCACACGCTGAGATGAAGTTATCACACTGCACAGCCTCTTTTCCTCGACCGTGTGTGTGTGTGTGTGCATGTGTGTGAGTGTGTGCCTGTGTGTGTTTATCTATGTGTGTGTATGTGAGTATTTGTTTGTGTACGTGCACAAAAATCCAACCCCACAAAACCCAACCAATTACTTTTGCTTTCCCTTTCATTTTGCCGTCCCTCTCTCCGTTCTTTGATTGGTTCATCAAGCAGCACTCTCTATGTGCTTGCTGCATAATAACGACAGTCTGCTACCATCGCAGCCAGCGAAGGGAAAATCTCATCGGAAAAGAGAACGAGGCAATTCTCTTGATTGGACACACATCCACGCACTCAAAACAACTATGATAAAGGTATGAAGAAATAGTCCATAAGATGAACCGTTTACCACAAGAGATTGGTGCGGAAATGCTCCCTTTTGGGGAAGATTGCAGGAATTACTCGACTGCTAAAAATATGTATATATACAGTGTATAATATAGTGGTAGGGAATTACTTTTTGGAAAAGCATAATGATTGTGTGTGGAGGCCAAATATGGCCTGCCGCTGCTCTCCAGGGTCCAGGTGCTGTGTGTAAACAAAGAACTTGTGGAGAGAACACAACAACATGGAAGCAGTAGAGAGAGAGTGAGAGAGAGAGATAGAAGAAAGGAAAAAGGTATTGGACCAATGATAATAAGTGGAAATGCTAGGTTAAGAATAGAATGGACGTATAGAGCTCATCACACAGGAGATTTTTTCTCAGTTTCTGTATTCTTCAGAGATTTTTGTAGCAGGTGCCAAATGTCAGTTGTTTCATCTCGGAAATGCTGCTGTTGGCCTACTTTAGGTTGAGATGCAGCTGTATGCACTGTCATAGAGGAAGCAAATAGGCACCACTGGGGGCTTCACACACACACACACACACACACACACACACACACACAGCCTGCCGCATGTGACGATGGTTATGGTGGCTCATGCGCATACTTCACACACAGCCACATTGCACACACACGTAAAGAAGAAAAGTACTCAGTACTTACACAGTAATCGTGTGTAATTTGTAGTAGGGGTGATTGCCAATAAAGCTTGAGTTATCTGTACTGTGATCTCCTCAGATGACTCCTGCTTCCATTTACCCTTTGTCTGTAGTTAAGAACTCCATCACAGAACTTGAACCAAGAGAGCACTAGAGTGTGATCATGAACATGAAACCATTCCGCTGTGCATTTCTTCATTTGTTTCTCTAGTTGCCGCCGATTGTTTGAGGGTAATGTTTGAGGAGAAATGTAAAGCTCTGATTGGTTTAACTTATTTTTGTCCTCAGCTTTTGCCTGGTTTTTCATGGTTGTTGCTGAACAAACTATTCTACATCCTAAATGTGAAGGTTACATTTAGGATGTAGAATCAATATGGTAGGAAAGCTGACTGATGACTTTGTGAGAGTTCTTTAACATTATTTTAGTTTGATTACAGAAAATAACATGAAGAATATGTCTTGAAATATTAAAAGGTGTACAATTCACAATCATATGATTGCTCGATCACCTCACATCTATGGAAAGTGAGTGGGAAGTGTTTATACAAATAAGATGTATTTACATTCATTCTTTATTTTTTAAATACTGTATTCTCTCAGAAACACACACCCATCCACACGCACGCACACACACACATACACACACATGCATACACACACATACACACACACAAACACACAGGTCAATAGATGCCAAAGATGTGGTAGAATACTGATTATTGCCTACCCTTAGTGTTCAATGTCCATGTGTTTATTCAACTTCCAATAAAACCAACATTGCTATAAATAATGACCTCTTGTCTTGTTTATGGACACACGATTTGAAAGTGACTATCGGTATCGGTTTCTGAGGGTGAAACAACAGTGTTTGTTCAGCTATGTGGGCAGGAAAGAAAATGTCTGGCAACTGGTTATCCTTCTGATCTGGCGTTAGCAGGAATGAAGCTGCCACACAATTTCACTTGCAAGGCTCCGTTGGGTTTGTTTGGCCAATTTATTTTTTCCTGCCATGGCAACATGCTACAGCCAATGTGCATGCATCAATGCTATGACGCACTGGCCCATTTTTGTGCCAATACTCCCCGTCACCATTACATTTTGCCAAAGCGCATCCCTTTCCACAATATTGCATTGCAGCCAATCAGAAGCCATCAGGTTAGAAGGGATGGTTAATTTCACATTATAACAATGTGACGTACATTGTGAAATACCTTGTACGATATGAGGCTTTGGTGCTAGTAATGGCAGAAGAATTGATGCACTGCAAATATAATTTTTTTTTCGGAAAATAATCCCACATAACTATTTGTCGAAAGTATTTCTTCTAGAATTTGATATGAAGACCAAAGCACACAGAGGGTAAAAGTCAGCTAATATTTGCAGTGAGACAGAAACAAATTAAATTGTTTAAACAGAGAGAAGCACAACGAGTGAATTTCATTTCACTTGCTTCAATTAGGACTCAAGTCTATTTCAGATGGGAGAATTCTAAAATCTAATTTCACCACTGTCCTGCATCTGTCTGTCTGCTTTGGGCTTTAGGGATATATTGTTAAAAAAAAACCTAGGAGTCCAGTGCAAAACAAAAGAAACACATTTTGAATTACCACTGTATGACATTAAATTGAGCACAATGAGATGGTTGCAGAAATAGGCAAACCTTACCTTAGGTTAGCTTAAGCTTAGTTTAAGGGTCACTGATTGAAACAATGGAGATTTGTTCCCCAAAAAATAAAGGAAAACAATTAAGCAACAGAAGCTCAGTGGGACGGAGGCGGCATGTAGGGAAGGGATCAATAAACAGAAAGCAGTTACACCTAAACAATCCATTGGAATTTATTATATTCCTTGTATTCCTGCTCTAATATTAAGAATATATTTTCTGTTTTAAAAGAATGGTTCCCCCTATAATGTCAGTTGATGGTTTTGGATTTTCTCAACAAAGCACAGATGAAGAGGAGATGGTCAGAGGGGGTAAGGGGGATCCATAAAATACCAATGCAAGATGAAAGCAACGCTTCACTGTAACGTTGACCCTCTGTGCCGTATTGTCATACGCATTGTCCCCCACCTGGTGCTATCGTCATGTTTCCAAGCCCTCAATAAATGAGTGGTCATGGGAAACACGGTGGGGAGCTCAGGCACACGGCAGGGGGACACCCATCTTCACAGCACCCCCCGCCGAGCACCAGTGTCCTCCTGTCCAATGCTTTTCCATGCCAGGGTGTCTATTTTCAGGGAAAACCATTTCAATAATGCTAAAAAAGGGAAGGAGTGGGTTTAAAAAAAAAAAAAACACAGATGCTACATTTTTGCTTAATATTCACATGGGACTTCAAGGCTTGAATAGTGTCTGTCATATCCTTCCTCACACCTCCCTTAAGTCGTACTTTAAAAGCAGCCATAAAATAATATGCATGTGTGTGTGTGTGTGCGTGTGCGCGTGTGTGCAAGCGAGCAATTGTATATGTTTTTTTTCATTTTTCTTCATGTCAAAAGCCTCACTTGCATGCAGGTGCAAAGTGCACTGTACATGCTGCATGGGCTGTGTGATGGGGGCGTGACATTCGGCTCCTTTGCACCTCCACGGCCATCGTAGCACACAGAGTACAGACAGTGAGGCCTATTTTATTTAACCAGTGTGGGAACTGAGAACCAAACACGGTTTCGCAGAAAAAAGCACAAAAGCCATCCACCCTTAACCTGCATGCAGAATGTTAGCAGGAGGATCTTGTGTGAACACGGAAGGAATGTGCCCTGGTTCCACCTTGAGGCAAGGCAGCAAACACGAGAGTTCCTTCTGAGAACCAGACTAGCACCCCACGCACAGCCCTCCCCCAGACACCCAGTGGATCTTCTTCCAGAGCCACATGGCAGCCACATCGCCACTTTGCAAACAGACAGACATGTTTTTGGCATGCATGAATAAAAATCTGTCTGTGCTATGTAGAAAAGTGGGTTCTTACATGTCACAGGTTCATAACCATATTTCCTATTTAATTTGTTGAGTCTTACTTTGGCAAGACCTTTCAACAATGTAAGCATGGAATGAAACATTGCATACCTAATGTTGAAAATTGATAAAAAGGCTAGCCTAGCTTGATTATTAATCATTCACTAATCATTCAGATGAGCTTTGTTATGTGAAATGATAGCCTGTGAGACTATGTATTAGGGGTACGACATAATCTGTGTTATTATAATATTTTTCCCTGACAAATTCATACATCTCTAAAAAATGACCATGGTCAAAAGTATGAATTTGACATGCTTGTAGAACTTGCACTTGAATGTCAATTGTGCTGCCATTGCCACTTGGAAAGTGCAAGATGTATGGAACTTATTTGTGCACCATTCCTCACGATGAACAACATGAACGGCTTCTCTACTGTGAGACACACATTGTGAAACACAAAGACAAATGATAGCTACAATCATTTTTGCTTTTGCAAAGTGTATGTGTGTATGAACAAATAAAGAGAAGGTAGAGAAGGAGACTGAGAGAGACAGGAACAGATTGCACAAGACAGCTGTATGTCAACGTATATGTGTATCCATGTGTGTTTGTGTGTGTGTATGTGTGTGTTTGTGTGTGTGTATGTGTGTGTGTGTGTGTGTGTGAGTGCATGTGCGTGTATGTGTGTGTGTGTGTGTGTCCCTGAGGCAATGTATGTATATGGACTTACAGAACAACACAACACAGCAGGACCCCCTGCCAGCAAAGAAGGGGCTTGAGCTGGTAGATAAGAGCATAGAAAAACCATACTCACTGTGTGCCCAAGAATAATAATAATTACAAAATAATGTGTGATGCCTGTACAAAGTGGCTAGAGCAACGAAGCCAGATATGAAGCACAAAATTCATAGTGACATACAGTGTCACTGTAAGTATACTTACAGCCAACACTTCTGGAAACAAAACCAAATTTTTTTTATTGTCAATGTTTTTTTTCTAAAACATTGACAATAAAAACAACAATAAAAATTTTTGGTTTTGTTTCCAAGCAATTGCCTTTTTGCAATGTGTTTTTGCATTAGTATGTTTAATAATTCATCAATGTATTTATTTTCCCTATATATCTGATTACTTTATTGTCTGAACAAACAGCTGCTCATTTACTGTCAATAGTTTTAAACTGAATTCCTATTTTGTTGACATTTTTAGAATATTCATTACATTCATGTGAATAATAGATTTTTATTTCTATTTCAAAGTAATTCTATAAATATTTGATGTTTTGTTGTTTGATGTAATCTTGACTATAAAGTCTGTCTCTGGCACACACTTATTCCAATAAATATATTTAATAACCAAACAATTTTTCTAAGGTATCATTTTGACCCTAATGCCCTTTAAGCTAGTTTGTTGATGTCGAGAATGGATCTTCTGAAGAATCAATTTGCCACATGCACGCATTTCTTCATTGAGTTAATAACTGTCTAATGCTGTTCACCTGTACATAGTAAATAATAGTGGACATTTTGAAAACCAATGGTGCATACATATGTAGGCCTACTGGTTTGCAGATTTGTGTCTAATGGGTTGCCATAGTTACTCTAGATTTATAGTTATTCTGAAGTAAGAATACATTTTTATGTGGTAGCCACACATTTCCCAACACGAGTCAAATATTTTACAAAACAGCCTGGCAATCATCAAAATAAAGTCTTGAAGCTCACTTACTTTACCCTTGACTTTTTGTTATCAAAATATGAAAGGACCTCTCAAGGTATTTGCAAAACAAACTCCATATGCCTGTTGACTTGCTGTTACAAGGTGTGGAGGTAAAGAGGTAAATAGTTTTAAAAGTGGTTTGCTAAACTTGGAACCATCAGAAACCAGCAATGAGGTAACCAACCATCAACAAGTGCCACAATTGTGAATGGCTCAAGAATTGGACTGCTGAATCTCTTTCCATCTAAAGTATACAGCCATATGTGTTCTGTGTCAATATACATAACCAAACTTCCCAAGGAAAGCCCTGTGGCATTCTGGGACATATTGTGGTTCTGTGTCTTTGTTGTCTATGGTCTGAGTGCAAATGTTATTTGTGCACACAGTATCTTTGAGACGTTGCATGTGCGTTGTGGTATCCTGGTGGTGGAATATCGGTGGCCACGTCTGAAACAACCGAAAAGATTTGGGGTGAGAGGACATATTCCTTTTTTGCTTCAGAAGGTTCCTAACTTAGTGAAATGTCCCATAAGTATCTCAATTATAACCCATTATAAGAGCCGGTAAAACACTCTAAATACTAAGGTGCATTCTTTCTACCACAAGGTAAAACCATTCGCCTGTACATTGCCTGTAAATTGAGTATTTTAGCACCCTAAGTCTACCAGAGAGGAAGAGGTATATTGACAAACTCAATATTGTCGTTCTACGTATCTCAGTGTCCATCCCCCTCCCCCCCTGTCTCCTTCCCCCACTTATCTTGGAGAAATAATCCCACTGAATGGCCAGAAGTTAAACTATTTGATTTAATCACCAGGTAAGATCATCATTTAACTGAACAAAGACCAAAACCAGGTCTTGTATAGGTTAGTTAGCTTCAGCCTCCACAGTTTGTCTCTAAATGCTTGCTGAACACGTATCTGAGTGTCAGGATCCCACAGTGTTCCCTGCTTCTGTCTGCTGATGCCTCAAGTCTTCCGAATAGTTCAGTTATTTTCCTTTTAGCAGCTGAACATTTAGTTCTGGGTTATTTACCCTGTTGGTAGTGCATCCCACCACACAGCAGCTTTTTGATATTTTTCTGTTGTTTGCTAGTGGACAGAACTGACAAGGAGGCACCTTCATACAAACAAAGTCAATGGAGAGCAATTAATTGTTTTCTCCTCTGGTGGGGCGGGACTTAATTAGACTCTGTCTCTGTGTGCGTATCTATGATACTATGATAAAACTCTAAATAACTGTGGACTTTGAAAGTTAATTGTGACATTTTGGCCACCTAAAAATGTTTTGTTCAGTGTACGGTTGCACTAAAAGACACTTCGTCACTTCCAAGATGGCCAGGGCCAATTCCCAAACTTGAGGCTTTGAAAACCAATGGGTGACATCACAATTACTACGTCCATTTCTTATATGCATGCTAGAAACCAATGGATGCTGTATGATTTCTACGTCCACTTCTTCCATAGTCTATCACTGTGTTACACTCCCTGGCCTCTGTTTGTGACCCCCGTAGACATAGTCAGGCATACCTGGAGGTGTGGGAGAGGACTGCTGCCCAGGAGAGATGACCACCTGCAGAGTGGTGTAACGTTCTTGCACATTTTTGGCAGGAGAAGCACAACAAGCCCATTGGGATATGTCAGCTAATTGCCCTCCCCTAAAGACTTCTATTTTAGTTTGTGATGAATCAGCTTACCGGCAAGAGCCCAGAGATTCCACGACTGGAGCTATGACCCCACGCAGCAAGCGAGAGATAGCTACACTCATGCGCCTTACCTGACAATGACTGGAAGTGGGGGACAAGCATCCGATAGTAGATAGATTGGTCATGTGTTTATGTGTACAAGCCTTTCCCTATGACACAAGGCCCAAGACATTTGCTGCCCACACATGTCCCACCAATGTAACAGGTCTACAATGCTCCAGCTCTCCACAAGCAGGAGACAGCAGGAACCAGCTTCACCAAGGGTAGATGGCGCCTTATCAACAGCCAGCAATGTCCAGAAAGCGCCATAACCATTCCGTCCATAGACTCAGCCAAAAGTACTGTAAACCACTCTCTCTATGTCGCTTCCTGCTGGGCCCTGTGACATGTATACTGTACATGCCTGATAGACCTTTAAAATAAGCAAACCAATTTTACAAGCTATTTCTGAGATTGAGCGTGAGGTGACAGATGGAGTTGTGTGAGAAAAATGTCTTGTACTTTTGGAAAGTACTACACCCGTGCAGGAACACTATGGAAGGTAAAATAATGCAATAAGGTTTCTCAATTTCCAGTTCATCAGCACTCGGCACTTTGTTGGCTGGATATTGGACGGTCCCACTCACAGCCGTCGCTAAGGAAATTAGCAAAAAATAGTTGCATACTCCAGAAGGCCTTTACAAAATCCTACCCTTTAGGTTACATCGGACCCCCGCCCCATGATGGATAATCTGGCCCCATCAGCAATATGCCACCTACCTCGATGGAGTGGGATCGACTGGGACGAAGACCAGCAAAACCTGCGGGCCATATTGAGAGCCTTAAGACAAGCAGGCTTGTGGCCAATCCCAAAAAGTGCCAGCTGGGTCTAGAAGAGGCCAACTACTGTAATGCAGAGATTCTCTGGGCGGTCGCTCCCTACATCAGAGCTGGGGAGGGGGGGGTGTCCGGATGGTGGAACAGTTGCTACTCCCACAACAACCTAAGAGAGGAAAAGTGCAGGAGGACAAATTCCTCCCAGCCCCACTCACCTGGGGACAACCTGAGTAATTAATCCCAGATACTACTGATATACACATGGCTGGTAGAGAGGAGGTGGTTGCAAGGTCTCCAGTGGTGCAGAGAGTAAAAAGAGATGTAGGTAACGGACAGAGGAAACAAGCAAACTGAAGTACCATCATCATTGCAAAAAAACATTCTTATCAGCCTCAAGGAAACAACTGCCAACAATACGCAGACAGACTGGAACATAGCCTGCACCATTCCCCTCCCCTGTAATGAAATAAAACTACGTTGAATTTTGCATTATAATCCTGCCTTTTAATCATTTATCTCAGAGCTAGTTGCCACAGTGTGTACAATGCATTCATGTGTGTGCATGAAGTGTGTATATGCGTGTGTGTGTTTGTGTGTGTGTGCGTGTGTGCAAACACATGTGTGTATGTGGGAGCGAGTGTTTCAGTTTGCATATGCGAGCATAAGTATGCCTGTGTGTGTGTGTGTGTGTGTGTGTGTGCGTGTGTGTGCGTGTGTGTGTGTGTGTGTGTGTGTGTGTGTGTGCGTGTGTGAGAGAGTGTTTGTGATTTGATCCAGACAGACCAGGGGACCCGTAGTTCCTGGCGTTTTGATTTATTCCAGTTTGGGAATATAGCGATGAGGGCCACCAGGCAGACCCACTTCATGAAAGGGAAATTAGATTATAGAAAGAGGCTGGAGAGAGGGCCGTTTTCTCAGCAAATGTTCAAGCAAACACACACACACACACTCATGTATAACATTACAGGCTGTGTATTGAGCCTCACATGCTCAGTAAAAAAGGGAAGGAGCTTATGGTTGCTTACACGAGTGATCATATAAAAAACACACAACCCAGTATATTCGCCTCCCAGTGGAAACTGAGCTGCATCCAGATGGACATTAACACGCACACACACACACACACACACATATATGCACATATGCACACACACATACATGCATACACTTACAAAAAAGTAGGCAGCACAAAAGACACAAATACAAAACACATGTACCACACAAACACACACACACCAAAAAAACAAATGTTAACACAGGAAATACATTCTCATATTAAAGGTGAAGAATGTATATATTCATCATTATTTAAAAGAAAAGATCCAACAGAGAGGAATTGAGAGCTGAAGGCTGAACCAGACACAAAGGAAAAGATTATTTTCCCTTCAAGAGTTTAAATATACATGAATAAATGAAATGTGGTTCCAAACTGCCATCTCACACTTGGCTTCAGGAGAGCTCTGATATATTATCTGTTAGCGTCCCCCCGCTCCCTTCATTAGGGACCTGCGGCTAGCGGACGCTAGCCTCCCTCTCAAGCCACATGTCCCGCACTTTGTTTCAAATGTCGTGGGACACACCAATAGCAGGGTGTGTGTGAGGGGGTGTCATGTTCAAGGAGTCTCCCACACACACACACACGTGCATGCACACATACACATACACACAAACACACACAGGCACACACAGACACAGTACTCGCTGAAATGATTCCTTGTCTAAGATGAGATAACTTATAGATGTCAAAGATACACAGTATTTTTCGGACTAACACACGGTCACACACTCCCTGGAAACCTGCATCAGTATAATTTAAACAAACCTCTCTTGGAGTAAGCGATCTTTCCCTTGGGGTGATTGAAGGTTAAAGCTGAGGATAGGTATATAGGGTGTGTTTGGATGGGAGGGGTGGAAAAAGTGGGGTCCATCACAGAAAGAAATATAGAGAAACAGAGAGAGAGAAAATGAGATGGAAAAGTGACAGACAATAAGAAAAAGAAAGTTAAACCCAGACGATTGGTTCAAGTACAGCAGGATGCTAATGGCGGACTTTCTTAATTATCCCATGACATTCTGTCTCTCTGAAACACCTGGTAGCAATTGGAGTGTAACCTTATTACCTACAATAACTAATTTACTCAGCCACAAACACACACACACACACACACAGAAAGATCGCACACAGACATGTCCAGGGCCAACACACACACCGGCATGCATGCACACACACACACACACACACACACATGCACGAACACACACACACGTGTGCGCACACACACAAACGCATACACATATTTAAAAACACACTACGAGCTATGAAAACATAGCCTATTTTCAACTAACTTCAATTTAGAGGAACAATGATGTTGTGAATAAACCAGCGTCATTATTACCACATCCACGGATCCTCTCCATTTCCTTCCAGAACCCAGGAAAAGCCACAGTAGTGGCATTGTGACAATCAAGGACTTTGTTACATTGCCGCCCAATCGGGTAAGAAGGGGAAAAAAATTGAAAAGAGAGAGCAATCGTCCGTGGACGACTCGGAAGTAGCCACGGCGATTAGGATGTTGGCGGAGACGCAGGAGAGGCAAATGCAGGCGTTCGGCCATCAAACGAGGGCCATCATGGAACTGGCGGGGTGGGCGGCTGGTGATCGGGCAACACTACCACCCTCAGCAGCAGCCGGAGATCTGGAGAGGCCCTTCACGGTGGCCCTACAGAAAATGGCACCGGGGGACAATATCAAGGCTTTTCTCCAGGACTTCAAGCTGCCTGCCGAGGACTTGAGCTGGCCGCAGGAACAGTGGGCGCTCCGGCTTCTTCCCCTGCTGAGGGGCTGGCCACCGCGCACGGGTTGCCGGCAGCAGCCAGGGCCACATACCCACAGCTCCGCCGGGCACTGACAGACTGGCTTGGCCTGACAGAGGAGGTTCCGGGACATGCGGTGGGTGAACGGCACCCACCCAGGCGCTACCCCCAGCGACTGCCGAGTGGGTGATGCAGCACCACCCTCGACGCAGCCATCGTCCTCGCGGAGGATCACCTGGCGGTGGCCACATTCCCCAGCCCCAACGACCGTCGGGCAACATCCACACTACACCAGGGAGGACCAAGGCCGTGGGGAACAGTGGCAGCAAGCGGGGGAGGGCACACGGGAGCATCGGCGCCATCACCGAACCCCAACCCACCACACCACACATACCACCTACGACGTTATAAGGCAGGCACAGCCTCAGCCTCCGCTCTGGGACCCCCACACCGAGCGTTTCAGGACCGGAGTGCCGCCGGCCCGGGCACAGCCCCACCGAATGCCCCTTGATGGAGGTGGGACCAGATGGGAGATTTGAGATATCGGTAGAGGTACACGGGGGTATGCATCAGGCGTTGCTGGATTCAGTGAGTAGTCAGACCCAGATCCACCATAGCCTGGTTCAACTCGAGGCCCTGGGGAAGCTAGCACGGGTGAGAATTTGATGTATTCATGGGGACCTGCACGACTACCCGCTTGTAACCCTTGACATTTCATATCAAGGAAAAAAGCATAGAGTGAAGGCTGCGGTTAGTTCCTGTCTGACATGTTCCCTCCAATTAGGTACCGATTGGCTGGGCTTCTCTAACACAGTAGCAAACTTGGGGGATGCGCGCTCATGACAGATAGGGACCAGTGGGAGGTGCGCCGTGCTCGCGGGTGATGCAAGGTCGCCTGTCGCAGTTCCAGGGGGTGCGGACCCAGGCGCTTTACCAGTTTTGGTGTTTCCCCTGGTGGAAGACTTCCCCCAGGAGCATTCGCGCGACGACACTCTGCGCTTTGCCCTCGACTGCGTGATATCAATTGATGGACACTTGGTACGCCCCGACGCAGCTGTCACCTACCCACACTTCGCCATAAGGGGCGATTGGTTGTATAGGGTGTGTCGTGACACCCACACAGGTTTAGACGTGGGCCAGTTGCTCGTACTGAAAAGCCGCCGGGAGATGATTCTTCAGGCAGCTCATCCCAGCCCAATTGCGGGTCACTTGGGGGCAGATAAGACACGGGATTGGATAATGGCCCGGTTCTATTGGCCAGACATATACGCAGATGTGCGTCTTGTCGAGAATCCCAGCTCAGCAATTCACTGGCTATACCCAACTCGATACCCAGAGGCAGTGCCCCTGCGCTCTACCTCAGCAAAGAGTGTAGGGCAGGCTCTCTTCCAATTAATCTCTCGCGTTGGAGATTCTGACGGGAGGAACTGGGAGGAAGGTCCTAGCACCAGTAAAAATAAGGTTCAATACATCCTGGACCTGAGAGCAAAACTCCATTCACTCTGTCAGCTGTCACGTGAGAATTTGCTGAAGGCCCAGAAGCGTCAAGAGCGGCTGTATAATAGAGGTACTCAGCTGAGACAATTTACACCGGGAGAGAAAGTACTTGTTGCTGCTCACCTCCAGCACTAAATTACTCGCAAAGTGGCAAGGATCGTGGTCACACGGTGAGTGGGGGACGTTAACTATGAGGTGGCACGTTCTGATAGGGGGGGAAGCGGTCAAATTTACCACCTCAACCTCCTTAAAAAATGGAATGAGACGCGCCCGGTTCGTCTCGCAACATCAGTAATCAAGGAAGGTGAGCTGTGACCGGAGGCTAAAAAAGCGGCACCGTTCACGCCGGTTCATTTAGAAAGCCATCTGACTCTGCGGCAGAGAACCGAGGTAGCCAAGTTGCAGCAGCGGTTTACGGATGTCTTCTCCCCGCTACCGGGCCACACCACGCTCATTGAACACCGCATAAAAGCGTCCCACGGCGTGTCTGTTAGGTCACGGCCGTACAGGTAACCTGAACACAAAAAGAAAATTGTGAGGGAAGAATTAAAGGCCATGCTGGTGTTGGGTGTGATAGAAGAGTCACAGCCCGATCATTCTGGTAAATAAACCAGACGGGGCTGTCCGGTTCTGTGTTGACTATTGCAAGGTGAATAGCGTCTCTAAATTTGACCTTGGGTTGATGAGCTTCTGCACCGGCTAGGCACGGCTTGTTTTGTTTTTTTACACTGGATTTAACCAAGGGCTACTGGCAGATTCCCTTATCTACAGAGTCCAAGGAGAAATTGGCCTTCTCCACTCCATATGGTTTATACCAATTTAACAGTGTGGCCGCAGCTGGACAAAACGGAGGCGTGTGCAGCCTACCCATGGCCCAAGACGAAAAAACAGGTGAGGTCCTTCTTGGGGATGGCCGGCTACTATAGGCGATTTATCCCCACCTTTGCGCAACTGACCAACCCGTTGACGGATCTCACCCGGAAAGGTGCCTCAGATCTGTTCCAGTCGACCAAGCAGTGCCAGGTGGCATTTGAAAAAATCGAAAAAGCTCTGTGTGGGAAGCCGCTCCTCTAATCTAATTTGTCCTGCAGACTGACGCATCGAACAGGGGGCTGGGTGCCGTCTTATCCCAGTAGGTCGAGGGGCTCAACTGTGCTGTACCTCAGCCGGAAGCTGGCAGAGCGAGAGGAGAGGTACAGCACCGTCGAGAAGGAGTGTCTCGCCATCAAGTGGGCGGTCGAGGCTCTACGCTACTACCTCCTGGGGCACGCCTTCACCCTCTGTTTGGACCACGCATCCCTCCGCTGGCTAAACACCATGAAGGACACAAACCTCGGCATCCAAGGTGGTATCTACCAAGGTGGTATCTGGCCCTGCAACCATTCAACTTTAAGGTTGTGCACAGGGGGTCCGATGGTCGTTGCTGATTTCCTCTCCCGCTTGCCCAAGCTAGAGCAAGGGGGGGGGGGGGGGGGGGGGGGGGAGTTGGCTGATGGCCGGGACGCACCCCGGCCTCAGTCGTGCGACGGGGATGTGTGAGCCATAAGGGTGCGTGGTTAGCGCTGTCGCGCAGTGGCAGGGGGAGCGGAGTCGCAGGAATGCCTGGAATGTGACGCAGCTGTAGCGAATTAGTGCAATTAACGCTATATAATGACACCTGTGCACTCTTCCTGCAGTAGAGGCTGAGCACCCATGGCGAAAGAAAACTGGAGGGATTTCAACCGCCAACCCACTCTGGAATAACTTGGACGATAATAATTTAGTTACATGTTGATCAACGCGATTTTATGTTGAGACTGTAATAAACCATTATTACCACATCCACGGATCCTCTCCATTTCCTTCCAGAACCCAGGAAAAGCATTGTGACAATCAAGGACTTACAGTATGATTTGCACAAAAGCATACACGCTGTTTTTTCCCAATTGCTAACACACTAAAATGACATGTAAAGCACGACTGAAATTGACAATCATGTCTCCATAACTCACCCATAACACATTTTTGGCTTTGCACCCAATTTGCCAAAATGCCACGCCCATGGACCGGTTGGCCAATACGTTTGCCACCTGGCCAAACACCTCATGACTTGATTGTGGACTCATCAATCAGGACGTAAACACTACAAAAAGACCACAGGTGAGTACTTTTTCACAACAAAAATGGAAGTCTATGTAGCAGGACGAAATTGAGGGAGGGTGAGATTGACGGGCGGAGGAAGAGTGAGAGGTAAGACAAATACAGGTGAAGACAATTAGGTTAGTTGACCATGTTGTCAACCATGAATTGTCAATGAGAGGCTGGACAGATTCCAGCCCACCTTGAGCTGAGGTTGCTCATGCCTCTGTCATCCGGACATTGAGACCTGAGCACAGGTATGTCATCATGATTGCTTCATGGTGGCTGCCATGTTCTACACTCTATATCTGTACAAGTATCCTGCACAATTTACTGAGGCACAGGAAGCAAGCAAATAATGCAATTAGACTCTGTGATTCAAAGCCACATCACCAGGGACAACAGCATTTTCAGCAACATCTGGCAAGTCACCTGTCCACATTGGCCCCTCATATTCTCCAGAGAAACCAAATCCCCTTGTCACAAAGACAAGGGGAAGGGGAAGGACTGTGATTGGTCAGGGAGCCAATGTAGAGCTTCCATGCTGACATGATATTGATGTGGGTACTGTCCAACACTAATGCTGCTTCTTCCCTCCATGTCTTTCCGGGGAAGATATCCCCTATGATGTTGACAGGGTGCCAGACCCAGTTAAGTGGCTTGAAGTATTTTTCTTGTGTTTATGTAGTTTATGTAGCGTTTCATTTTGCAGGTTATATGAGGTGTTTTGCACATTTGGTGGGTGGTTTGGTGAATTGTGTTAAGTGTTTCGAGAAAATAAACCCTGTTTTCAAAAACATGTTTTAGCAATTGCAAAAAAATGCAATTGGGCAGATGCAAAGCAGTACACACCCCACACATTAGCATGAAAACCGTGAATGACATGAATGCTTTGGTGTGTGCAAATTCCAGAAACAATGAAGGGATAAAAAACCAATGGAGTGGGGGAAAGCTATCATCAACACTAACAGGTTAGTCATGTGAGTACATAAATATCCTTGGATGGATATTTATTGAATCTCGAATGAGGCGGAAGAGTGCCCAAAACCCACAGCACTCCACCAGGCACTCCCGGTATGGTAGGGGAAGCAGGGGTCCTGATCGGGAAACCAAGAAGTGGGGAAGCAGAGGGAGGACAACCACGGATACCATCAAACAGGAATCGGGAGCAGAAGGCTGTAGGTGCTCTCCGGGAATCAGAGGGAGATGCAGGTCGGGGACAGGTGAGTAATCCGAGAAATGCTGGAGAGTCTTGCGTACATTAGCAAAGATACAATCTGGTAGTGAATGTGTGGAAAAGCGGAGTATATAGACAGACTGAAATTAAGCGGGGACAGGTGGAGGTGATTAGACTGATGATGTGACTGATTGAATGATTGCATTCACGGAGCTGGAACATGGATAGTAACATCTTTTTTCATATTTAGAACATTAACTTCACTCTAAGTGTGCAGCTTTTCATGATTTTTGTCCTTTCATTTTTTTGGTAACATTTCTACACTATGTATCAACAAACCATAGAATTTGCTCAAGCTTCCATTTGATAACGTTGACACTATGGAAACGTGATGAAGAGGCATGTGAATGAAGGATTTGACTGACTCCTATTTTTACATAATATGATTATAATACCAATAAAAACCTCAGCCGTTCTCCCAGAGGGCCTTGAGCCATTTAAACCAAGCTAACCTGATTCACTTATTGATTTATTGCATGCATTTCTTCACAGGGATTGTGGTATTTTTTTCTTTAGCTTTTAAATATCACGGCAAGCTTCAGAAGACTTAAATCATCCATCACCAAAGGTTGTGCTCCTACTTCTGAGAC
>OMOU01043391.1:0-10661 GCA_900312585.1 Malacocephalus occidentalis
AAAGAGAGAGAGGGAGTGGGGAGGGGGGGGGGGGGGGGGGGGCGAGGGAGAGACAGGGAGTGAAAAACAGGATGAGAGAAAGAGAGATAACAAAGGAACATGTGTGGGGATAACACACACACATGCACGCACACGCACACACACACACACACACACACAGTTCAGTGTTAAAGTTCTTGGCAGCGGCCTGGGTCTTAATAACCCACAATGCAACAATAAACACGGCCCTTGAGAACCTGTGTGATGTACATAATGTGCAATAAATGCAGGCCAGTGCACTGTGGACAAGCAGCATGTTCCAGGTTATTGGCTATTATGTCAACATGAAGCCCAAGAGTGGCCTACATGGACTCTTAATTGCTGTTATAAGTACTTTGTGTTCTCACAAAGCATGGCTAGCATCAGCCGGGTAGGCCACAACTCTTTTCACTAATATACCCAATCAGAGTAATTTTTTTCAGCCAAGCCTTTAAAGTTAACTTGATATGGTCTTATTGCGGTGGTATTAATTTATTTTCTTATGGTGTTATTATTTTACAATTGTTCATAGCCAATATTTTAAAAATGTTGTTCAGAAGCCTTCAAAGAACCCATAGAGCCACACGTACCCCCACCATTTGAGACCCCCTGGTATATAGGCTATCGCTGGTGGGAAATAGGCTTCCAATAAATAGGGTGTTACTACAGGTATAGGGAAATAGGGTGTTACTACAGGTGACCAAAGTGGAGGAGCAGTTGAACATTGGAATCCCACTTCACACAGAGACACACGAGCCGCGCCCGAGCCCACGCAGGCATGCCACTGAGGGACAGCTCCATAATTGCATGTCCAGGGTAGCGTAACTGTACATAAAGGTTAGCCGGTTCAATCATGTAGTGTTTTAGCACAGCAGCGAGGCCTCCTGCCTCCTGCCTCCTGCCTCCTGCCTCCTGCCTCCTGCCTGGGAATGTGAGGCCAGCACAGACATTTGCATTCGCCTCTTGTTGCCTCATTCTCCAATCAGTCCAGAGTGCATGCGTTCATCCAATCATAAAAGTTAGTCAATACATGCATCATGTAGATTGAGCTCATGCACGGTGGAAAATGAATGCATTCGTTTCCAAAAGAGAACCCCTGCCACCATGTGCATTACTGATCCTTTTTTAGACATGGCACCCAAGACTGTGATTACTTCACCTGTAGATCACACAGAGAGCTGTATACTGCATAGTGTATTCCTACAAGTAAGGTAAGGCTATAAAGAGATCAGGCCCCAGCATGGAGGACAGCTCACGCGGATGATTTATGCTTCATTCACCGGGGGACACAGGGATACTAAACACACAGCCCCCGCAGACATGAAATGCACCATGCTGGTGCGTTATATTAGACAATATTACGAGGTATTACGTCGTCTGTTCTCCTGTTAGAAAAATGTGATTTGGCTAATGTGAAACTGTTTGTTGAAATGACGCGCGGGTTTAACATCATATAACTATAGAGGTGTTGCATCCCTGGAAGCAGTGCCATTCAATGAATGTAACTTTTTGTTTATATTATCTCAAATAGCACTCGCCATCCATCAGTAAAATCCAGATATGTCATCCCGTAATCACGTTTTAATAATCAATATTCTGTATTCTTCTTCAAGGGACACAAAGTGCATCATGTTCCCCAACGATGGAAAATATCCGATTGCGCGCAGTGTGGCATTGGTAATAATAAACACGACGAGACACGGAGAGGGTTGCCTGCAGGCAGGTCTATGCGCCCTGTTTATGAATTACTTTCAGCGGGAACACCCTGTGTCAGTGTCTCAACAACAGTGTCACAAAAACAAAAGACAAACTCACCATAGAGGGATATAATCCGAAGACGGTAAGGGAAAGTACGGGGTACAGGACCCTCAACAGGACCCCCCGCATGGTGCCGGACTGTCCACTGAAGCACACGTTATATAGTCGGAGTAGTTTCTTCTGGCGACAGAGCAGCAGCCAGGGGGGGTAGCTCACAGCGGGAGCCGGGATGTCGCGTCGCTCCGCCGCCGCCGTGCCGTCTCCATGCCCGCATCCACTGCGCTCCTCACGGCGCCCGTCCTGCGTGGGGAGGTTCTGACGCCGAATGGACAGCTGCGACAGAGCACATCGGACAGAGCAACGTTGTGTGCGGGTCGGGTGGAAATGTATTTAAAAAATAAAACAAAAAGTTGAGTGGAAGGGGCAAGGAGGAGGAAGAGGAAGAGAAGGAGGGGGGTGGGGTTGTCACGACATGACATCATCTACGCTTGTGGTCGCCCAAGTGCATGTGCCCAAGATGTTTCCTCAGCACGAATGAGGGGGTCAATCAAATCTAATCTATCATTATTATCACTTGAGCATATTTTAACAACGAGACAAAACCATTCTGATATCACAAAGACAGATTAGTTCACGACTTTGCTGCAACTCGGATCATTTCCATAATAAGTGCAGCCGTACTCGATGACGACTGCCCTAGGAGGGAGTTATTAATGTCACAGATTTGTAGAATGCCAAAAATCCTGCAGAATCCGCAAATGGCAGAAAGTGACCTGAGGTCGGCTTCCATATCGACCCTGCCCTTCTGCAGATGACGGGAGATGGCTGTATTGATGGATTTGTTGGATGATCTCTGCTTGGTCACTTATTATTATCAGTCCTTGGTCACTTATTATTGTGAAATGCCGTTAATGAGGATGTCCCTTGGGCTACTGTGAACGATTGACCTCGGTTATCACGGTTTATACAAATGATATATGGAAAGTACATTTTGTCATCATGTTAAAGTCACCGGGCATCGTACATCATAGGTGCAGAGGGAGAATATAGAGGTGGTTCTGGCTCTCATTCTCATCCAGCAACAGGTCCAACGGGTAAAGAAATTATCTCTCTCTCCTGCCTTCATCACTCTGTCATCGGGAGGGAGGTTAGGACGGAAGGGACCTATCGAGAGAGCCAAGCCCCACCATGCCACTCATATATTGCTTTGGTATTACATGATTCCAGGAGTGTGCCGGGGGTACATTAAAAACACGATTACAAAAACGCAAAACAACGCCAAAAATAGATACGCCATGATGGTGGAGATACAAACAGTCCAGATGGCGACAGCTGAAAATGTCTCCACAAACAATTGCCAATTTTCACTATATTACGATAATCTGAGCGGTCCGGCAAAGGCTCGATTCAAGGACAATTTATTTCTGCTCTGTTGATATTGTGGCGAGCTTGGTTGAAAGAATGAATCGCGAGTCACAAGTTCTTAGTTTAAAGCAATTCATACACCGCACGACTACAGAAATTGCTGTTTATTGTCACACTGAACTATACAGTGAGTGAACTGCCAACAGCCCGTTTCTAAACAAAGTCACCAATGACAACAGTGTCTTCACCATGGGTGCCATTTCTAAAGAGAAGTCCCATCACATTCATGATGACACAAACACAGAACACAACCGTAACACAATCAAAACACAAACACAATATTCCAACTGAATCAAACACGATAACTCAATCAACAACAAAAGTCCCACAATCCCTTGCGCCTGCTATTCAGACCGCCCAACACGAACGCAACCTATCCTCCGGTCGCTACAATATTATTATATAACCATGCGCGTCGTCTTTCCGTACTAAGTAGCAGTTTGTTCACCTTGATTCCGAATTACAGACAGAATTTGATAACATTGAAATAAGCCACTAATAGCTATCAGACCCGTGATTGTCTGATAGCTATTAGCACGTTGCATAGCCACCAACATGGTCAAATTCCGGTTGTCCGAATTGACTTTGACGACACTTGCAAGTCAAGAATACTTATATATTCAAAATAGATTACTGAATAAAAAAGATTGTCCGTGTGGAGGTTTTCAGACGACTACAACTGGCTAGTGTCACGATCTCCACCACCCTTAATGGGGCTGTTTGCCAGATTTGGAAAAATGAGAACTTGTTTAATAGGTCTTTTAATTGAAATGCTTGTTATTTGCTGAAAAAAAAACAATACGTATACAAAAAAATACAAAATACACGGCGCAGCTTGCATCACGGGATATGAAACGTCGGAGGGGAGGGATAAACAGCGCCCCCGCCGGCCACGTATATTACTACAAGTGGCGACACAATGAGGAGGGATAAACAGCGCCCCCACCGTGTACGCTTATTCATTATTATTACAAGCAGCAACACACAATGAAGAGGGACAAACACCCCCCCCCCACACACGCACGTTAATTTATGACACCATTCTGTACAACATCGTTCAGGCTGGATTATAGCCCCTCAGGCCACCCCAGTCCCAGGGGGATAATGAAATCATGACATGTAATGTTCAACATTGCGTGAGTGTGTGTGTGTCGGGGGGGGGGGTTAGTATCCTTTGTTGTGCGATCAGTAATAGTTTCCAATGAATTATTGAATGAAATGCAGATTGCTGCGGCATGTGCCAGGGTGACAGCCGCTCTGCAGTTCTCCAGAACTCACAGGTGGTCCTCCGCTGCTACATCAATACATTTGTCACATACACATTCAGGATATGCAGTGGAATGAAAAGCCAAACAGCCTGCAAGGTAACCAGTCCATCGCTATTACACCAAACCAAACAGCCTGCAAGGTAACCAGTCCACCGCTATTACACCAAACCAAACAGCCTGCAAGGTAATCAGTCCACCAATATTAAAAGTTTTGTGTGCAAGTTTTGCGTGAATGAGACATAGCTAGCTAGAAGCAATAGCAATGTGATAAGCAAGGTTTCATTTCACTTGACCTAAAGTCTTTGTTGCATATTCTCATGCAAAAACTATACATATGTATCCCAACATATTTGTACCAAAAAGAGAAAGACTCTGTCTCAAGGATCTGCACATCAGACCAGAACGGTACTCATTCCAGACAGAGGAAGAAGAGGTTTTACATTTTCGGTTATCAATGTTCAATGCTGGAACATTGGTATGAGGAAGGGTATGGTCTTTATGGTACACAGTGACTTTATTTGTCTCCAAATGTGGATACAGTGCTATGAATTACCCATACATTGACATATTGTTGTTGGTGACAGGACGATCGCCTCGACAACATATGGAGAGCAATCCTCTATTTTTCCAGCTTGATCCAAGAGGGCTGTGAAAATGATTGGTCCAGCCACATAGTGACAGTGATATGTCAGAGAGGACAGGCCCAATAGTAGCAAGACAAGTAAGCCAGTCCTCAAACCGGATTTGGACTGCAAAGGTGTTTCCCCCCCCCCCCCACACTTTTTCAACCGAGAAAACAGGGTGATTCTGGTCGGTCTGTGGCGTCACATCCCAGGGTGCCATTTGAGTTTTAGTCAGGTCAAAGCTCAATGTATGATCATGTCTGAAGTCCTTCTCATTGAGGCAGGCATGCTATCAAGAATGGAAGTAGACGTGCAGACTTACATAATCTGCATAGTTAAATGGAAAAGGGTTTTTGAGTGAACAAAACACAACAGTCATGTTGTGAAACGTAAAAGATGCTCTACTTGGCCAAAGGAGGACCTACCCTTACCCTACACGGTTATGAGATGGTGGCCCATGTATGTATTGCTTTCGAGGAAAATAATAAAGCCAACAGACTAGACCTGTTCTGCTGACCAAACAGATAGACTACACTTTTTTAATCTCCAAGGGGAAATTCAGCTGTTTGAGCAGCCGCAGTGGTCAAAATAGCAAAGATAAAGACAAAATTAGATAGAATAAATGCAGATACACTTTATCAGTATACGTACAATAATGTGAAATACAATGTGTGAAGAACTGCTGCAAACGTTAGCAACAGAAACCCCTATGCATGGTGAAAACCTCTATCCTCTAACCTCTAACCTCTTTATTTTGACAGCACCTCCTAGCAATTTGTATCTTTATTAAAAAAAAAAAAAAAAATCTAGAATAGACCTGTGATCTGTGATAAAGAATCACCGGGAGACCAGCTCTGGTATTCTGCCCAAATGCAGCTCCTCTCTGCTTGGCCAATATCTCTCCCATATTAATGTAACAGCCTCTCAAGCCTCGACTGCTTCTCTCCCACTACCTGCTGTCCCTGGTCCACTATCTTCATGCAAGCCGGTTAAACAGTAATAAGGATCAGAGAGCCAGATGGAGAATAGTTCCAATTCATACACATAAAAGCCACACTGCTATATATAATCAAATTCAAGTCGTAAATTAAAGTTGGATAGGGTACATGTAAGCTTTTTGAGCTACAAATTGAAGATGTTTTTTCAGGAACGCCTCCAGCCATCCATCAGCTACGCCTTTCACTGTCAGTCACTAATATCTGGTATATGGTGAGGTTTACTGTGTCCGCCGAGCCCTGAGAGACGGCCCTGACCTAGAGCGTTTCTCTCTGCTGATCAAGGAACCAGATGGATCAAGGAGCACCACAGTAGTGCAACACAATGACAGTGTCTAAGGAACATGGATTGATGGAGCAGCCCTCTGATTTTGCTTTGCTTTACTTGATAAGAGCGACAGAGAGAGAGAGGAAAAGTTATTTCATCGGATTAACCTGTCAGATATGTTGCACAATTTGATTACATCATTAGAAACATGTGTGAACCATTTCAAGTTGTTGTGTCTAAACCAGGACATCTGTGTTGTTCACTTTTGCCGCCTGTTCTTGCCATTTTGCAACACAATGTATTTTAATGAGTGAGAATGTGTTTAGAGTTAAGTAAAAAGCGTGGAAGAGATTTGCAAATGGTGTCTAACTACCAACACTCGTTTAAGGTTTTTTTCCAAGTGATTCATTTGACAAATGGGTTTAGGCAACTGAGTATTTGGTTCAGAGAATATGAGTTTAGTGTAGTTTAAAACTGTAAATACCTGGATGGTGCCTGCCTCTGTATGAGAAAAGGTTCATTTTAAACCACTCCCTTTCTGACCAATCAGGGAATGTGTTTGCTGATTGATTGGGCAGAATCCTTGTGGAATAAACTATAGGACAGACATAACTAAAAAAGACAATATACACAGCTATTTCATTAAATGTTGTTCATCTCTGGAAAATAAATGCAAGAGCACCTGTCACTTTGCCTGTGATTGTAGTACAACCAAATGCTAATACCGAATGCGCATACATTTTTAAGCAACCAAAATGTAACAATTAATTTTCATGAACTGTAAATCGTCTATTTTACTCTAAATAGGACCATCATTTACTAAATGAACATCAAGCTGTATTGAATGCTGTATTGAATGCTGTATTGAATATGAGTAGCAATTGAGACCATAAACTCATCAGGGAAATGTTTATCGTTATAGAGTAAATCAATCCATTTTCAAGTCATTTGCTCATCCGCTAGCACAGTGTGACTTTTTTTGCAATCAGTGGTGTCGGCCCCTGCAGGTCATTAGAAGGAATGCGAAACGAAGGAAGGTTTAAGGTATTGGCTCCATTGGCCAGGCTCAGGCGCTCCACCTAAGCTGACGACCCTCTCAGCAGAGGCAACAGCAGACAGACAGACAGAGAAACATGGAAAGGGAGAGATAGCAGATCTGAGCCCTGGAAGTGGAGAAATACATAATTGTGTTTACACACAGAACTTGAGTCCAAGAACGATGTCTTCCCTTGCTTTCCCTTGTCAACGTCAGTTTCCTGGGAGGGGGGTGGTAGTGATGCGTAGTACTAACCATCCATATACACCTTAGGTGAGACATTGTTCAGAGAACACAGCTATTTATTACCAATCAGCTCCTGTTCTGTGATGACAGCTTGCTATCTAGCATGATATGTATTGTTATACTCAGAACAGGGAAAGTGCAGTACAATTATGGATATTAACAGATGGTCAGGCTGCTATGCAACCCAACCCGAGACTATGGGCAGGTACACTTCATCAACGTACTCACTTTTCCAAATTCATAATCATTCCTTTTCCATCAAATCCACATTCAACATATTAGAAGTAACGTACAGGATATACTCTAAGTTTAGTTCATCATATCAATAACCATATGAACACCATACTCTACTGGGACTTTTTGGGAACATTTTGAGACGTACATTTTTGCGCCTGCACACACACACGCGCGCACACTCACACACGCGCGCACACGCGCACACACGCACGCACATACGCGCACACACACACACACACACACACACACAAACCCTGCAACAAACAGAGAATGCGGCACTTCTTCGCCTGTTATGTTAATGGGATACGACTCATCGGCGGAGAGTCATGAAGTCATACTCAATAATGTGGCTGTGATCAGCATAGAAGAAATCGATTGCGATATTCCGTGATTGTGCTGTCATGATGGTATTGTGCTGACAGAGGCTGAGCTGACTCTGGCTAAATCCATCGTCAAAAACGCATCAGCAAGAAACTGCAGTGCCCCTCTATATAGTCTCTATGAAGATGTATGTTATAAGTGGGCTCTGTATATGAAGCCGTCCAATTAACAAGACAGCACGTTACATTGGCTGGCCGCTGCAGGGTCTCCGTGGCCAGGGGTGGTCCCATTCGTTTGAATGAGGCTGTGAACCGGCAAAAGTAGTGTGCGGAGTGGGATTACATATATCCGGGTGTAGGTTAATAGGATTTCGCGGTAAGTGGATAGCGCGGAGATATTAAAACGGGTGTTAACCTGCGGGAAGCTTTGAATTAGATGCTGGCTGCGGCGCCGTGTTTACAGAGCAGATAGTGGGCGACGAGGCACAGAGCGGCTCAGCGAGGGATGGAGAAGTTGAGATGAACTTAAAAGGTCATCTCCTGGCTGGTGTCTGGGCAGCTTACGACTGATTGTTTGACTTTTTTTTTTTTAAGTGCCCTGGCGGAGCGCATAATGCTGTTTACATGAACACTTTGCCACTCCATTATTCATCGCTTTATTAAAGGCCATTAAATGGACAGCAGCATTTGTTCTGCTGATTAACTGTCCCATCATGCATTGCACTGAATTTACCAAACACTGTATGCGTGTGAGTGAGGCTTTATGATGTATGTTAATGTATGTTGCACAAAGAGAGCTGCAGTTTGAACAAAAAGCTTAAGGTGTGAGTCAAGACTACGAACACACTCCTTTTCAGCGATCCATTTGCTATGTGGGCTGAAATGGAGCTCACCAGCACCTGAGTACTTGGACATATATAGTTTTTATCCGTTCATACGTCTGTCCATTTATCCGTCTCTGCCTGCTGCCTCTTCCACTTCCATTGCTTGTCGTTGCAACATCAAGGGGAAACTGGTGATGTAAAGAACATGGCGATTGCACCTTTCCCTTTGTCTGTCTATCTGTATCTCTCTCTCTCTCACACACACACACTCTCTTTGTATGTCGGCTGATGGGTTTGGAAAGCCCTTGAGCTTGAGCTAAATACCTGCCACCTGCCCCGTGCCCACGGGTGAGCAGTACAATACAACGTAGGAAATCAGTTAATAATGGACCTTCATTAATGAGTCCGCATCGCTACAGCGCGTTTGGGCTTGGAGTGTCTCTCTCCCCTCCTATTGATGGAGGAATGTACTTGGTTAGTGCTTAACAAGACGATGCTAAAGGATTGCTTTTGCCAATTGTTGTCCGTCTATTTGGGGGAGTATTTAGACAGAGCCTCTTCTTATAATGCGGTGAAAACTGAATTAAACAAGAAGAAAGAAGACAATGAAAGAAACAAAAGCATGTTTCGAGAAGATCCAGCATCAATACATTGACCGAAGGAAATAGTGCAGTTGAATGTATTTGGATCGGTGTACAGCAATGCTACATTGATCAGAGGAGACGGCTAATTAAATTGCCCTGCATAATGATTGGCTCTTATAAAATCGGCCCATTGTGTGCTGCTAGTCGATTGGCTCCTGGCTCTGTTTTATTTGAATGACAGAAACCGTTTTTTTAGTTATTTAGTTTAGTAAGTTATTAGGAATTGTTGATCATATTGGATACATTATATCCATATAAATATCCATATAATGTACATTCTAGATACATTTGTTCATTAACTCTTATTCAATTACCACTTTTTTGGACAGTAGCTAACCCTTCATAGATCTCCTTTAACCCCTTAATTCACCCAAATATTTAGATATCTCACAATGGGCCGATTTTATAAGAGCCAATCATTATGCAGGGCAATTTAATTAGCCGTCTCCTCTGATCAATGTAGCATTGCTGTATACCGATCCAAATACATTCAACTGCACTATTTCCTTCGGTCAATGTATTGATGCTGGATCTTCTCAAAACATGCTTTTGTTTCTTTCATTGTCTTCTTTCTTCTTGTTTAATTCAGTTTTCACCGCATTATAAGAAGAGGCTCTAGGGGCACGGTGGCACAGTCGTAGTGCTGTCGCCTCACAGCTAGAAGGTCCTGGGATCGATTCCCGCCTGGGACATGGTTGGTTCACCCCATGTCTTCAGTGCTGGGATTTCGTGAACGGCCATTTCTGTGTGGAGTTTCCATGTTCTCCCCGTGCTCCCTGGGGTTCCTCCATATATATATATACACTGTATATATAACCCCTCTAAAAACATGGAAGAAGACCGTCGCCTGACCAGCGGCGGTTGGATCGAGGTGGTCCCCGGGCGCTGCACTAGCTGCCCACCGCTCCTGGCCTGACCGCGGAGGAAGATGGCCATGGATGGGTTAAAAGCGGAGGACCAATTTCACGGCGACACCTATGGGGGCGTGTGTGTGGGGTG
>OMOU01043405.1:0-21409 GCA_900312585.1 Malacocephalus occidentalis
GGGTGGAGAAGAGCCTGGCAGAGTTCGGGGAAGGCTTCAGGCGTGATATGCGAACGCTGGTGGCCTCCCAAGAGCTGCTGGCGTCCAGTCTGCAGCAAAACAACGTCCTCCTGCAGAGACTTCTGGGAGTGCTTGAGTCGCAGCAGCAGACGTCGGCGCAGCGGCAGCGAGTTCCTCCGCCGCCGCCGCCGCCGCCGGTTCCTCAGTCACAAGCACACGTATCGCCACAGCAACATCAGCCTCTCCAACCGCTGGAAACACAGCAAAGCCCCGCAGACCCCCCACAAGACTCCCAGCAAACAGCAGACCTTCATCCTCACTTACACGTAGCAAAACAGCAGTTGCCGTACAAGCAGCCCGCGACACAGCAGCCAAAGCCTTTTCAGCACTTGAATGATCCGTCGGCCGTAGACGTGGCTCCGCAGTCATCACCAGCCGACTCACGAGATACGCTCCATTCTGATCGCCCCCCGGCCGTGAACGGGGCCACCCAGCGGTCAAGGCGAGGGAGAACTGTAGAACACAGACGGAGGAGGCGACGTTGAGAACGAGAGAGAGAAACAAACGGTACATCAAGGGTATTTATTTACCGTCTCTATGGTTACCTGGAATTGAATGGTATTTTACTGTATCGCTGTCTATGATATAACACGAATGCTTATTTTATACCCCAATGGTTTTACTTTCGACAGCGATGTGCAAAGTGAAACGGTGATCAATATGCCATTAAAATACAACTTTGTCCCAGTGCATTAGATCTATGGATTGACTGTGTCTAAGAGAGACTTTCTATGCCTTTAAATAACATTTGTTGATGTTTAAAATGCACTTTGTTGGAAAGGCTGTTCGCTATAACAGTCATGATGACCCTCATAGTAATTACCTTCTGAATGCTGTAGATAGACATGTCATGTATTCTGCAGCCCGTATTGAATATGGAGATACAGATAGTATATTGTTCATAAATATATGCCTGTGCTTTGTTCACCCTTTAATAGAAACATTCCTCAAAATTCTGGACAAAAAAAACCCCGATTTTGTTGTGTCATCTTGTTTTAGACAAGAATATTTAAAGAATGTGATAAAATACCAACTTACCTAAAACACATGCACTGTGTTTCTGTCGGCTTTGATCATTTAAAGATGTATATCTGGCTATATATTGCATGCAATACTTTTAGTATGCATGTAGGTCCCTGGAAACTAAATTAAGTATCTGCCTTCAATTTAGACCCGTTTATATTTTGTAAATATTCGCCGTAGTGTAGGCCTATACATGATATCAATGAAACTGTAATAAAGTCAACTGTTATCTACCAACGGAACCAGTAAGCGCGAGTCGCGTCTCTTCCACTGTCAGACATGCGCACTGCCCATGAACACCGGAACACATGCTACATGCTACGTGCTAATGCTACATGCTAGCAGGCCTCTGGGCGGGCAGCGGGACGGTAAACAACATGTCCGCGGTGGACGCGTCTCTCGTCCCTCCGGAGCAGAAGCCGACCCGCGGCGACAGAGCGGAGTCGGGGGTGCCGGTCGCCATGTGTAGACCCGAGGGTAACGAGACCCAGGCGGGTAATACACCGACCGGTGGCGGGGTCTCCGTTAGCTTCGGAGACCGACAGGACGACCGGACTGGAGGAGACGCTGCTAACGGCGTTAGCCCCGCTGAGCATGTAGCACCTGCGGCTAATCCGAGAACATACCCGCTGGATCATCTGGTGCCACCAGAAGCACCGGAACACATGGCGGACGGCGACACTCCGGGCAACAATCTGAATCTGGAGAGGGCTGAATCTGGAGAGGAATGCAGAGACGACCGAGGCAAAGACCTATCTGGTACGCTACCGATCATGCATATTAGCCTTAGCTTTTAGCATTAGCTTTCACTGTGACTTTATTGTAGTAGCGATATATTTGACGTTTATTTTCATATTCTAAACTCGTGCATTAATAAAAAGCCTGTCTGTTGTCAACATGATCAAAATATCAGAGCAGATCGACCTGTTATTGACAGTGATCGAAGACTGTGTTTCTTTTCAGACCACACGGATAACTTCACCAAACCTATGGTGCATCCTGATGAACTTGATGAGGATATGTCTGAGGCAGATGGAGAGAAGGTTGACCAAATCAAGGACTGTGCGGATGAAAAGAGCCAAAAGAACGAACCACTGAACAGGCTAGTGGTGGACACCGGTGGAACACAAGGGATTGGAAATGGAGTTGACAGCCAAAGTGATCATACACTGGACGCAATGAGGACATGTAAAAAGTCGAGGCTGCAGTGCAAGGACTGTGGGAAAGGGTTTGATCGCAGAGAGACCTTGAATCTTCACCGCCACTTCCATGCACACAATGACCCTGCACCACTTACCTGCAAAGAATGTGATCTGACCTTTCTGGACCGTAGCAGTTTCATCAAACACAGAAAGGCGCACAAAGAGAAGGGGCAACACGTTATAAGTCCCGATAAGGAGGCGCACACAAGCACGAGGCAGCGCTTCACGTGTGCTTGCTGTCAAAAACGCTTCTCAACCGTAGAGAAGCTCCGGGGTCACAACTGCAACAATCTTCCAGATAAGCCCTACCGCTGCCCTCTTTGCCGCCGAGAGTTTCAGTTTAAGGTGGCGATCCCCAAGCACATGCAGACCCATTCACTTGAGAATATTTTCCAATGCCAAGAGTGCAGCCAACATTTCTCCGATGGCATCGCTTTCCGTGCCCATCAGAGATGTCACGCTGCTCTGAAACCCTATGAATGTCCTGAGTGCGGTATGGTGTTCAAGCATTATTCCATAATGGAAGACCATCGGCGTAAGCACACAGAGAGCTTGCCTTCCCACCAGTGTAGTATCTGCGGAAAGACCTTCAAGTACAGCAGTCTTCTACATCAGCACCAGTATCTCCACACAGGTCAGAAGCCATTCTGCTGTCCAGAATGTGGTAAGAAGTTTGCCTTTGCTCAAAACATGAAGGCCCATTACCGCCAGCATAGACTATCCACGCCCGCCGCTCCTGTGCCTCCTGACCCGCCCAGCAAGCGAGACCCGGTGCCTCCACATGAACCTGCTCATGGGCTGGGGAAGGAAAACGCTGGCCAGAGTGTAAAACCAACTCGTGTATACAGCTGTCCTTTGTGCCCCCTAAAGTTTGACATTCCGGCCACCCTGAAAGCCCACATGCTCATCCACGAAGCGGAGTATGAGAAACTGGAAAACACGGCTACGAAGGAGACCAAACCTATGAATTGGGAAAAGAGCTATAAATGCACTCTGTGTCCAAGTATCTTCCACAATAAGCTGAGTTATTATGGACATTTGTTAAAAGCCCACAAGTCTGAATCTCACTATTTAGACCAGGTGTCTGCTCATAGTAAGAAAAACCCATTTAGCAAAAAGTTCCATCATCACTCTATGTTCGAGTCTTATATGCGTATTCATTCCAAGGATGAAGCATACCCATGCAAGGTGTGTGGCAAATCATTTAGATGCAACAGCTACCTGCGTCAGCATTTGATCATCCACACAGGCGAGAGGCCTCACAAATGTCCCGATTGTGGGAAAAGATTCGCCTTCCTTCAGAACATGAAGACTCATTTAAAGTTGCATACGGCAAAACCATTCCGTTGCGGTCGCTGCCGTAATGGTTACACCGATGAGACCCAACTTAATCGGCACATGTTGTCACACAATATTGACAAGCGACACAAGTGTAACCTCTGTGACAAGAGTTTTTCAATTCCTCGTATGCTCCGCGATCACATGAACATACACAAAGGAGTAAAACCTTATCAATGTGCTGAGTGCGACAAAAGCTTCTCTTGGTTGACCACCCTTCGTGTCCATCAAAAAAGTCATCAAAGGACATTATTAATGAGAGGATCAGACATGGCGGCTCTTCAACAGCCAAAAGACACTGAAAGTTGCCAAAATGCATTCCAAACACAAGCTCCTATGTTGTCAGCCCAAGTAGAAACCAAAGTCCAACAGGCTGTGGAGCTGAGCTCGTCGGAGAGCTTTCCTCTTCCGGTCCAGTGGAAGGTGGATGGAGGTGAAGTGCTGCGTGTTTCGTTGGCTCCAAAGTCAAATCACGTGCTTGCACAGTTGAATGCCTCGCCGCTGAAGTCCCTTTCTGACCCTGGTTCTCTTCCCAGTTTGGAGATGACAAACCTGAAAGAGGGCTCAATTTTGATTTCTGGTTCCTTACAAACGGCGATGTACAAAGCAGTCACTCCATCTGTGGTTGGCGAGGTAGAAAAACCCGGGCCGCCCCCGGCTGAGATGTGGAGAGGCAAGTCCACATCAGCTGTTACTTCATCCCATCACTTCCCTGTCCCTTGCACCTATGTGGATGGAGCAGCACTTTGGAGTGTAAAACCTAATCTAATAACCTCAACTTCACAGGTCTCACGAAGTAAGCAGGAATCCTGTACATCCACTAAAAAAGATGACGTTAATCCACATACAACAATTCCGACCACTGTTGACCAGTCAGAAAAAAGACAAAATGGAGATGAGCTACAAAAACAAGGGTCACCATGCTTAGACGTTGTCTCATCTTCAGCTCAATCAGACCAAAGCAAGGATGTTTTAAGTACAACCACTGCATCTCTAGAAGTATGTAGCACTTTGTATGGCATGCAGACTCCCACAAGCATTCCTAAGACATCAAGTCCTTCAAACAAATTGGATGATAATAAAGAGTTTCAGTTGCAACAAAAGCAACAGGCTCTGCCATATGAGCTTCACCATGTTAACCCTGGAATAGGACCTGTGGTTTGGGGTTTCCAAACAAACCATGTTCGTCCACAAGCACTCAAGAATGGCCAGGAACTGCAGCGTCAACCAATGGTAACTGGAACTCCGCTTATCCTTAATCAAGCTTCTCCCTTTTTCTCGCCTCCAATTGCTTCTCTACCTCTTGTGTTGCCTGGCCCTCCACACCCAAATCTTTGTTTCACACCACAGGCAGTGATGAGACCACACATGCCACAGAGGCTGCTCCTACCTCGGCTCCTCCCACGGACCGGACCACAACGTCTGGGGGGACGTTTGCCCTTTGCACCAGAGGGTCTTCTACAGTGTATGATATGTGGCCACTCTCTCCCTGGAGAAATTGACTTAGAAATACACTATGTGCAACATGCTAAAGGGGAGATTTGACATTGGTAACTGGTGTGAGTTTAGAGGTTATTTTAGGTAAAAATTGCTGAATATATGGAGAAAAGAAAATGGAAGGGACATTTTTTTCAAAGTTGGCTATCCACATGTGATTAAAGACATTTCAAATGCAGATTAGGAGCTTGCAAGAATGTGTATATGCATGTTCTCATTATTTTAAAATTCTTATTTGACTTTGAATGCATTTCAATTAATTTTGAATTGAAATAAACAATCACTTTGAGGAGCCAAGATGTTGGATTTTAATTGGTTGGTTTTCAGCGGATACATTTTTACTTTTGGTGCTCTGTCATTTGCATAGTATATCTGCCTTTGTACACCAGCATAGATTAAGCCTGTTCAAGCAGAGGTTAATTTTTATCACTGGAGATGCGGTAAGGTTATCGCACTTCAATCAATCATGATCAATCATGAAGAGATGGGGGAATGTGGAGATACAAACCAGAATACACGGTCTGTTATGCAGTCAGCATAATGATGATTATAATATATTTTTTAGTATTAGGCATGGCAGAGCAAGTTTTGTCTTTACCACTAACATTTTCCCACAGCAATGAACAGGTGGTGAAGCGATGTTTATGGTTTCCAGTGGGCCATCTCTATGGCATTGTGTCATGAACTCAGAATGCAGTTACAAAGTGTATTTCATTTAATGCACTTTCACCGTGCCATTTTCTGTCTTTCTGGTCAAAATGTAAGAGGTGATTAACATTTGTTGATGCAATGCTTTGTGGGTACATCTTTTGTGTGGGTGTATCTAAATACAACACGCCCACTCCCTTGTGATCTCATGTTATTGCAGAACACATTTGGTATCAAGCATTCCGGTAGCTCCCTCCAGTAGCATACATATGTAATTATTAAATAAATAAAAATAAATAAAAACAAAACCTTGTTCATAAACAACAAAAGGTCCCTGCTCAGTGTTAATACAAAAGATATATATATATATATATATTAGTCCTACTAGTAGTAATGAGTATGAATGGTATGCCATTGTTTGGATAATGTTTGGTTTTATGTGGGAATACAGCAAATACATGTATGATATGATATTCGTATGAACCAAATATATTATATTATTGGTTGAAATACGAAGACGTTTTGTTGACTCAAACACCGCTGGCAGTTCCTGCGTGTTTTACTTCATCCGGATTATGGATTATGTTTGGATTAGAGACTTACATTTAGTTTTAGCTTTAATTTAGCAATTTATCATCCGTAATACTGGTGGAATTGAAATTTGTATTTAAATAAATACTAAAATGTTATATATTGGCAGTAATACTATTGGCCCTAGTTATGCGTGTGTATCTGAGGGTTGTTGTAGATTCAAATGTGTAAATATTTACGTTCAATTCGGATGATGTAAGAATAACAAGTCCCAAATTCTTTGCATTTGTATTGAAAATCCACCCGTGATTATAGTTTGTTTTGTAGATTGTATTCGAACATTGGTTCCGATTTAATGTAAACAGCACATGCGCATTCGACAGGGGCGCATCGGGCTAACAGCGGCAGCGCGGCTAAGCTAGGTGTGCTAGCTCCACACGTCGCTGCTCAGGGTCGGCCGCGGCGGCTGTGCGCGCTTAACGCTGGATTATTGGCCGTTTTTGTTGTTGTCACGCCATAAAGGAGATATCGACCCATAGCGTCCACCGAACAGTTCGTCGGTGCAAAGAGACAGACACACAACACAGTAATATTATTGGCAGAATATGTGAGACAATACGGCCTAGCGTGCAGAGCCCGAGGACGGGCTAAAGGGACGCGAGATGGACCGAGGGAAGGAGCCCCGCGAGTCCGACGAACGGCCTTCAGATCCCCGCGACGTGGCCAGTACGTATCCGCGTGGCGTGGGGGAGCCGAGCCGCTACGGCAGCGTGGTGCGGCGCTGGGTGAAGGTGGTGCGTGACGGAGGCCACGGCGGCTTGTTTATTAGTTCAGATAGTTCAGCTGGAGTGCCGCTGTTATTGTTGTCGACGACGCGTCTTATAATGAAAACCCACAACACATCAGTTAAAATGTTACTTTCTGCAAAGCTTTGCGTTTGTTTTTTTTGTTGTTTTTTTTAAAAGCAAGTTGATTGTGTAAAGTTATGACTGTGTCCTAACGTTCCCAAAAGCATACGACCAAATGTAAATTCTGCATTTATGGGCAATCCTGTATGATGGGTTGAGAGGAGCGATATCTCCTGGTTTATGTATTTACAATGGATTTCATCAGCATCATGTGTGCCCATGGCCCCGTAGCTTTGCACCGGTCTGGGGGTACAATCTGAACGGTTTTAATCCAATAACTATGCATGTGTGGAACCAATGACACTTTAGTTCCCTGACATTTATTCTATATGATGACTTCGATGTGATGTTCTCCACACTACGTCCGTTGTGAATGTATATGGTTCACAATGGTTGGCACTGGGCGCACACTATTACAGTAATTATTTTGCTGCAGTGCAACTTTACTACTGGATGTTTGAAGCATTTAGTGAATACATATTTTTCTGGGGGCGGCAGTAACTCAGGAAGTAAGCGTGGTTGCATGGCAACCGGCAGGTTGCAGGTTGCAGGTTCGATCCCCAGGCTCCGTCTAGCCAAGTGTCGAGGTGTCCCTGAGCAAGACACCTGACTGCTCCTGACGTGTTTGTTGTTGCCTTGCATGGTTGGCACCGCCGTCAGTGTATGAATGGGTGAATGTGAGGCAATACTGTAAAGTGTTTTTATATAAATGCAATCCATTTACCATTGGTAATTATATTTAGTGAAAGTCCTGTTTCATGTAGTCCTAGCGTGTCCGTAATGGTGAATTGCATCCCATAGTTCATGGCTCATGGCAAATTGTACTCAATTTACTCGTTCAGCCACAATGGGGGATTTGGTCACTGCTACACGTCCTTGAATAACACTATTCTACAGTTCCCAATGAAAATGTGTTTATAGTCGGGCTGAACTATATGGCGATAAAATCATATTACACTTGTACAACCTTTTGGACAGATATTGCCATAGGATTCACGAATGGGAATCATTTTTGCATCACAACTTTCATTTTCACGTTTGTTGGTTCTGTAAAAACTAAAATGTTTTCTTAACACCTGTAAACAAAATGAGTCGGGGCATGTCTGCAGCACAGTGATACTTTGTTTAGAATGCCGATGAATTTACATTTACACACATTAACAAATGACAGCTCCTGGCTATTGCACTTGGTCAATGCGATTTGGATCATTTTTCAATGAATAATTCAGCCCGAGTTTAAACTGCACATTTTTTCAGGAATTGACCTTTCCTGCGACCTAGTTCCCAGACGTTCTTCGGCTTATTGCTTGACTCATTTCATAAGTCAGGCCTGCTCCCATTTTACATTAAATTTACATAGAATAGTATAATTGAATGAATAATTTTGCCTCTGCATATGGAAGTAATTTCCAGTGTTTCATTCATACTTTATCGTATTAATGTCTTGGACGTATGGACTTTTATCTAATCTGCTCATAAATGACATCAAAGCAGACATAATCATTATGCTTTATTTTTCATACAGCCTACTTTTCATGGCTAGTTTTGAACAGTACAAAGAAACATATTTTAATTGAATAATGATGTATCCTGTTCCTGCTCTCATCACCGCTACTGTTTATGCTTTTTTATTCCTAGGGAAGGGGCTGTTTTGCTGTCAAGACTGTGGAGAAGATTTTCAGGAGGAGGAAGCCTACTTGGACCATCTGCATCAGCACCCCCAAGGAAACTGCCTGCATGTTGCAGAAGGAGATGGTCAAAGAATCAACTCCTTTATGAAATCCAATAACTTTGACTCACACATCTTAGAGCGGCATGGCCAAGCTCCCCAAATGGATATGGTAAACCAGAATTATTCACTGACGACAAAACGTCCCGTTTATGAATGTTCTGACTGTGGGAAATCCTATGCCGTTGTTGGACACTTTCTCAACCATCAACGCTCACACAGGCAAGCTCCTAAATCGGTTTTTCATGAACTTGAGCAACTGAAGAAAAAGTCTTTTCAGTGTGAGACATGTGGGCGTAGTTATTCACGTGCTTCAGCACTTGACGCCCATCGCCGTTGTCATGAAGGGAACCTAATAAGGTCTCGGAACCAGGAAGCAGCTGATGTTTTTCAAAGCGATGACACAGTTGTGGAAAGTGAGCATACCGAAACCCAGGCAAATGAGCCACCTGAAAACCTTTTTAAATGTTCATGTGGTAAAGCCTTTCCTGCCATGTCACGTCTGAAAACACACCAACGGTTTAGTCGAAACACCCAATGTTCACCAGAACAGCTTAAAGAGGTTAAGGAGGTTAAAGATAAACCAAAGAAACTCTTTCACTGCAGTGAGTGTAAAAAGGATTTTAACAGACATATTGCCCTGGTCCAACATCAACGCTGGCATGCCAATTCAACTGAAGCTGCTAAAAAGTTTCCATGTGAAGAGTGTGGAAAGGTTTTCATGACGTTAACATTCTACTACAAGCATCAGCGTTTGGTACATAGTGGCGAGACTCCCGCAAAATCATTCCTTCATTCCGTATGCCAACTACAGAAGAAAGGTTTTGAATGCAAGGACTGTGGGCTAAAGTTCTCCAGAGCCTCAGCATTTCAGTCCCATCAGCTTCAACACACCGATATCTTCAAAGAGACAGAGAAGGAGGGCCAGAAGCCCTCTATTTCACTACCTCAACGTGTCCTCACAGAAGAAGAAGAAACCAACCAGGTGGCACCAATGGAAGTTGATTTGACTGACCACTTGGAGCAAGGAGCATATTTGAACCACCACGTGGACCAGGAAGTTAATTTGCAGGACAGTTTTCAAAACTCGTTGACTGAAGTCTCCTTGGTAATTGATAGCGATGAAGATGCAGAGGGTTATGAAACTGGAGATTTTAATGTTGAGGTGATCAGTGATAGTGAGTCTGAGGAGGAGCCTTCCTGGGAAGCGAATCCTGATCTCGAGTTGCTGTGTGAGTCCGATCAGGAGATAAGAGAAGAGTTGGAAACTGAGGTTGAAGTTTCACCTACACGTCTGGTTTTAAAGCCGGGGATAGATTTAAAAATTGTACAAATAGACTTTGAGCAAATGGGACATCCCAGCACACCGGAGATCTTGGACGAGGATAAAAGTGCATTAGAAAAATTTGAGTGCCCAGAGTGTCCACGGTGGTTTCCTAGTGCTTCGTCCTTGCGTGTTCACAAAATGTGGCACGGAGTTCATAGGAAGAAGCAATGGACAGTACGCCAGCATGAAAGTAATAGTGGAGTGAAACACAATGAGGATGTACAAAAGCACAAGGATGAAAAATCATACAAAGGTTTTCCAGACCAGGCAGATGGACTGGAAAAGAAAAGCATGTCTTCCTTAATCTCTCATCAACAAAACCATCTTAAAAGAAAACTTTGCCAAGAAATTTGCCAAGCTCCGAAAAAAGAAATGGACCATGCGTCAATGAGTGAAAAAGTGTTCAATCCAAAGAAAACACTTCTAGGCCCAAAGATTTATCATTGTGAACAGTGTAGTAAGGGTTTCTGGTCTTTAGGAGCGTACTCCCACCACAAGCAGAGTCCAACGCTTTGCTTAGATTTAAGGCAGCGAAAGAGCCCTCCATCTTGGAAATCTGTTCTCGGACGTCCTCGCTCCATCCGTAAAGTAGCATGTCCTGTCTGTGGTAGAAAATTCCGTCACAATGGCATTATGAAATCACACATGCGGAAACATGAAGATGGAAATCACAAATGTGAATTGTGTAGCAGGTCCTTCCGTCTCCTCTCCAGCCTCCTCAGACATCAGGTTGTCCATACCGCTCACTTAATTCCTCCGCCTATCAAGTCCTTCCAACATCAGGTCGAACAGGTAAAGAAGAACACATACAGCTGCCCAGACTGTGGCAAGCTATTTTCACGTGCCAAGGCCCTCCAGTTTCATATGAGGAGTCATGGATATGACACTGGCTATTCGCCCGATTCACCGAAGTCCACAGTGACAATTGAGGCACTGCAGTGCCCGACATGCCTTGCGCATTTTAACAGCAAGACCTCCTTGCGAGCTCATAAAAAATTATGTATCAGAAA
This sequence comes from Malacocephalus occidentalis, assembly GCA_900312585.1. Taxonomy (NCBI): domain Eukaryota; kingdom Metazoa; phylum Chordata; class Actinopteri; order Gadiformes; family Macrouridae; genus Malacocephalus; species Malacocephalus occidentalis. The sequence continues at coordinate 11,274 of OMOU01043405.1, forward strand.
AGACTCTAAAGAACAGGATGATGTAGAAAATGTGTTGAAATGCCCCAGCTGTGATGCTACTTTTGACAGTGCTGGCACTTTCCAGGACCATATTACGGATTGCAGAAAGATTGGCATAAATGGAGATGCAGAAGTCAAAAGAAGGGAAAAGAAAGTTATTGAAGGAGAAACAAATTCTTCAGAAAAAGAGGTGGGGGTAGGTGAGCATAAGTTGGAAAATTGCACGTCTTCATCCAACGTTAACCACTCTGGTACATCTGATTTGAAATACAAATGTAAGGAATGTGAGAGAAGCTTTTCAGTGGTCGGAGCACTGAATTTCCACAAAAGAATTCACCTCCACGGTCACAAGTCAAATGCAAAAACAAAGTTGTCTTTGTCTGTAACTCACAAAAAACAGGATGAGGTAATGAAAAGACCATTTTACTGTTCAGAGTGTGGACGCAGATTTTCTTCTAATTCAGCTCTTGGTACTCATAAAAGATGGCACACAGACAAGAAATTTGCTGGATCTCTCCAAAAAGATGATGAAACTGGCATTGTTTCAAACCGAAAGGTAGATGAAGGACCTTATCACTGCGCCAAATGCGGCAAGAGCTTCTTCTACCTGTGTGTCCTACGACGCCACCAGTTACATTATCCCCCCTGCCAGAGCAAAGCTGAGCCACTGTTTGATTCAAACATGCATTTGGAGGGCAAAAGCAAAAAATCTGACACAGAGTTTTCATGTCCACAATGTAATATGTCATTTGTACGTGGCTCACTTTTAGCTGTACATTATGAACGTCAGCATAGTAAGAAGCATCAACATAGAAAAACGTCCACTGAAGATATTCAAGAAAAATCCCACATTTTGTCAAGTGCCCATGTTGTCAAAGCCGTTGATGCTACTTCCTCAAAACTAACATCAAAACTTCACCAGTGTCCTCATTGCAGCATGAGTTTTACAAAGGCAAGGGGCTTGCGTGCACATACATGGCAGGCCCACTCTCGGAGCAAAACATCGAGAAGTTGCATTAAGCTAAGTAAAGGTTCCATTTCTTTGAGCCGTAAGGATGGCGACAAGGAAGATATGTCTCTGTTAAACATAAGTCACCCTCCTCCAAGTAAACCCACAGTTGCTAAGAAAAAGGCCAGCGTTGACAGAAGAAGGAAAAAGGGTAGATCTGGCCTGCCACCTTTAAAATCCATACCTTGTCTTGACTGTGGAAAGAAATACAGCTCTGCTGGTGCTCTTTACAATCATAAAAAAGTGTGCCTAAAGTTTAAGCAAGAGGAAGCAGAGCCCGAGCAAGAGATCCAGCCTCCGGAACCCGTGGAAGAACTTCCAGCTGCACTCAGTCGTCCGTCTGACTATACAGTTAAATGCCTTTTCAAGTGCGATAAGTGTGGAAAAGCATTTCAGATGGAGGAACATTTGGTAGCTCATAAGATACAGGCAAAAAGTCGGCCATATTGTTGTGCGCTCTGCTGCCATAGTTATTGGACTGAGACTCAACTACAACAACACCTTGCTTGGCATGATGAGATTCGCAGACGTCTCCCAATTGAGCTTCGTTATAGACTGAGCACTGCTATGACTTCCAGACCTTCGAAACCTATGATCCACTCTGCTGAAAAAAAAGACAACTCTCAGTCTTTGGTTCTTAACTCGGCCAGCTTGTCACAAACTAGCCACAAATGCCAACATTGTGGTAAATCCTTTCTTTCACCATGTGCGTTACAGAGACATGAAGCTCAACATGGTGGCACCGGCTTGTTGCGTTGCTCCGTTTGTCCAAGGACATTCAGTGAAATTCAGGACCTCATCGATCATCACCAGGAATGTATGATTGATGGCAAAATGCAGAGAGATGACCCAGCTGCCGTTTCATCAGGAGATACAAATGGCCTTACTTGTTTTGAGTGTGGGACTTCTTTTGAGGAAGAAATTGAGTTGCATCAGCACTACATTGAGCATGCCCGGGAGGCACATTAGACACACAGCACTGGGATTTAAATGAAGCTGCATTTGATTGTAAAGGTGTGGCTGTATATACTAGTGTTAAGCTACAAATGTCCTTCGGGTGGTCCTCGTAAGGTTAATAAAAACGGCAAATAATTTGTCTAGTTTTTCTCCTTCATATTACTTGATACTTTTGAAATGTCTAACATGAATAGTTAGCTTTTCCTTCTTAAATCCTCAGGCTGTTCTTCACACTGGACTGCAAACATGTATTGAAATGAAACATTGAAGGGTTTTTTTTTTTGTCAATTTGATTTCCAAAGCATCAATGAACATTTTGGAGGGTTTACAGTGAAGTGATTATGTAATTTGTCCTTTTTGAAAGTGCACTTTACATTGCCTATGGTAAAAATGTGTTATTTTCATCCATTTCATGGTTCAATTGGAGATGGTAAATTAATATACATGCGTATTGAAGGCACACATTTATGCATGTTTATGTATTCCAAAAGCTCCCAGAAAAGTGTAAAGCTAAGTTTGAAAAGTTCTTATTCCAATGCTTGAGAAAAGTATTGCCATTAATTGGATTTTAAATGTGCATTAAATATACATAAGCATATGGAAAATGAAAATTAATTTAAAATAAACTTTTGTTCTGCTAATTCTTGCAATTCTTAACAAATTCCCTCTCCGACCTCTGATGTACAGTGTATTTACAAGGTTTTATCTGACATAAAAGCTGTATCTTTTCAATGTAATGTGTTGCAACGCTAGCCTAACTAATTAGATAAGAATTGTATTAATGGCGGATAGTTTTCAGTGTTGTACCATTGGTTTGGTGAAAAGTAAAAGTATTATTTCAAATAGGAGCACTGTTCTGTTCTGTTATTTTTCCCCTAAAAAGCTAAAACCTGGCTTTACTTTCCTTTTCTACTGAAACAGAATACAGAAAATGGTGAATAATAAATCGAAGATTTGTTTGACTGAAAATGTCTTTGTTGTTTTGTGAATATTTTTTACGTTCAAAATGGATCTGAAGATCTGATTACACAACAATGTTGTATGGGGTGAGAGTTGACTATATACCTATATATGTATCTATAATCATTTTAACATATGGAATAGAATATTTTCCATTCTTGGTTTTAAAATCATATGATAGTCTATTTAAGAATTATGAGTGTTATTTGACTACCGTTTAACTGTATATGTATATATAGCTCCAGTGCAGCATGTCAATACTGTAACACAAGTACATTTACACACTCAAATCTTGAATCCCCACCTTTACAAGCGTTTTATACAGGTTGTGACCTTTTCATCAAACTGCAGGGTCGCAATGACATCCAAACCAGTAAACCGTTCCAGGTGTAGGCAGCACAATCCAGAACAGGCCTTTAGAGGTGTTGAGCCAGGAAAATCAGTGTAGTCATGATGTAATGGTCAAAGTCAAGTCAAAGTCAAAGTGTTTTAGTGTCACATGTTCTTCATAACACAGGGCCATTCTGAACAGCATAACAGCCAAGCTGTCTCTAGAGTGGGTATTCTACACCAAATGCAATGTATAATCATATAGGTTTCAGATACAGTCAGGTCCACAAATATTGGGACATTGACACAATTCTCATCTTTTTGGCTCTATACACCACCACAATGGATTTGAAATCTGCTTTAACTGCAGACTTTCACTTTCTTTAATTTGAGGGTATTAACATCCAAATCAGGTGAACGGTGTAGGAATTACAACAGTTTCTATATGTGCGTCCCACTTTTTAAGTGACCAAAAATAATGGGACAATTGGCTGCTCAGCTGTTGTGTGTGTTATTCCCTCATTATCTCATTTACAAGGAGCAGATAAACGGTCTAGAGTTAATTTCAAGTGTGCTATTTGCATTTGGAATCTGTTGCTGTCAACTCTCAATATGAGATCCAAAGAGCTGTCACTATCAGTGAAGCAAGCCATCATTAGGCTGAAAAATCAAAACAAACCCATCAGAGAGATAGCAAAAACATTAGGTGTGGCCAAATCAACTGTTTGGAACATTCTTAAAAAGAAAGAACGCACCGGTGAGCTCAGCAACACCAAAAGACCCGGAAGACCACGGAAAACAACTGTGGTGGATGACAGAAGAATTCTTTCCTTGGTGAAGAAAAACCCCTTCACAACAGTTGGCCAGATCAAGAACATTCTCCAGGAGGTAGGTGTATGTGTGTCAAAGTCAACAATCAAGAGAAGACTTCACCAGAGTGAATACAGAGGGTTCACCACAAGATGTAAATCATTGGTGAGCCTCAAAAACAGGAAGACCAGATTAGAAAAAGCCTTTACAGTTCTGGAACAACATCCTATGGACAGATGACACAAAGATCAACTTGTACCAGAATGATGGAAAGAGAAGAATATGGAGAAGGAAAGGAACTGCTCATGATCCAAAACATACCACCTCATCAGTGAAGCATGGTGGTGGTAGTGTCATGGCGGGGGCATGTGTGGCTGCCAATAGAACTGGTTCCCTTGTATTTGTTGATGATGTGACTGCTGAAAAAAAAGGGATGAATTCTGAAGTTTTCGGGCAAAATGATCTGCTCATATTCAGCCAAATGCTTCAGAACTCATTGGATGACGCTTCAGTGCAGATGGACAATGACCCGAAGCATACTGTGAAAGCAACCAAAGAGTTTCAAGGCAAAGAAGTGGAATGTTATGCAATGGCCAAGTCAATCACCTGACCTGAATCCGATTGAGCATGCATTTCACTTGCTGAAGACAAAACTGAAGGGGAAATACCCCAAGAACAAGCAGGAACTGAAGACAGTTGCAGTAGAGGCCTGGCAGAGCATCACCAGGGATGAAACCCAGCATCTGGTCATGCGTTCCAGACTTCAGGCTGTAATTGACTGCAAAGGATTTGCAACCAAGTATTAAAAAGTTAAAGTTTGATTTATGATTGTTAGTTTGTCCCATTACTTTTGATCCCTTAAAAAGTGGGAGGCACATATAGAAACTGTTGTAATTCCTACACCGTTCACCTGATTTGGATGCAAATACCCTCAAATTAAAGCTGAAAGTCTGCTGTTAAAGCACATCTTGTTCGTTTCATTACAAATCCATTGTGTATAGAGCCAAAAGGATTTGTGTCGATGTCCCAATATGTATGGACCTGACTGTATGTGTATATATATATATATATATATATCTTACCACTGACAGAGATGTGACATCCAACTTACACTTATCCAACTGTTCTGGACAAAAACATACTTAAGACAGATTAATGGCGTGTATGGCTCAGTGTTGGTGAATACTTGATCCTGATTGGTCAATAATGGTCCAATGAATGCTGCAATTTCTAAAATGCATTTTCTGATTCTAGGAGAGCGATACATAGAGTTGTTCCTCAACTCCAAAGCCAATAGCCGGGGTAAGTAGCAAACATTTATACATTTTGTTTGTCATTTTGAGCTCCTGTATTCATTGGTTTCGTACGGAGAAATGCGTTTAGACGATGGAAAGAAGTCGCATCCTGGCATTGGCAGCAGTTATCCATAGGAGTGATGATAGGGAAGCATCTGGGTGCGTGCTCATGGTAACTTTCCAATGACAGATCGTAAATCACTGGGTTGTCAGTGTCAGCCAGTGTCAGCAATCTCAAATAAAACCATTGCAGTTTCATGTATTTGTGATTTGTGATGAACACACCACCGCGCTTGACAGTAATTCAGCTTTTCTGTCTGTAGGTGACTACTGAGAGACGACCGCTGCTACACAAGACCCTTTTGTTTATTTTCCCCATGACAACAAGATGTGCATATGACACAATAAACACCCCTGGAGTCAAACACAAACTGCCTCCACTTGAAACTAAAATGATCATAGTCTGTTTGTTGCCAGCAGTTTCAGTATGGGTGATTTCTATTTTAATGTCTAGTATTTACAGCGTAACATCTGAACCACTTATTTGCTGACGTAAGGAATTAAAGCTCTGGCATGTTGATCTAGTTGAAAACACGCCTTTTAAAATGTCACACGTTAAATCATTGGGGCCCAATAAATCAGTTGTTAGTCAAGCAACAAGCATTGCTAGGCTTCCTAGCATTAAGTTATTCATTGTAAATGCTTTCTCCATAACAGCATGGAATGTATTGCCATAGCTCACTTTTCCTTGTTAATCAGTATTTAAAGATAAGGTCATTTTCAGACGAGACAGTATTGGATGCAGGAAGCTATACACCTGCCCTGGTTAGGAGACCTCGTTGCACTAAGTAGTAATAGTGTTTTAATGATGCAACCGAAACAATTTCATGCCATTTTGAAAGACTAGAGATACAAATGAGACTAGTCACGTTGGGAAGTTATGTTTGCTTTAAGTTGCTGTATCGTAGAATTGGTTATGATGAAACGTTAACAGAATTACTTTGAAAGGATATCATTGCCATGATGGCTTCCGTCTATCATTGGTTAGTACAATGTAGGCTTTCAAATAATGCATCTTGGCAACTGTTTGACTTTATTATAAGATGGAGGATAAAAAGTATTCTTAGCAAATCCACTTGGTGGACACTTAAGTGTTTAAAATGCATAAATACATAAGATGATGTTGCTGTTGGAAGTAATTCTAAATGCCCCCCCAAGTCGCCCCCTCAGTGTTTTAGTGAGTCGGAAACTCCAAAAAAAAGTGCTTTTTGGCAGTGCCTATAAATTCAACAATAAAAATAAAAAGTAGCCAATGCCTTTGATGAAATGTCTGAGAATTTCCCTAAACACACACGTCCGTTGTGTGCGTGGCGTGATCTCTGCAGTAGGTGTTTCAGGAGGGGCTGGAGGCGTACTGCTGCAGCAACAGGAAGTAGCAGGTGTCGCACACGTTCTCCGGCAGGATGGACGAGGGCAGCGGCAGCTCGTTGGTCAGGCAGCTCTCGCAGAACAGCCCGCTGCAGTTCTTGCACTGCTTCTGGGAGGAGGAGGAGAGGCAGTCAACCCAACTGCTAGGCTTATTTCTACCGTTTCTAAACGGATAGGGGGACCTTTCCGCTTTTGTACCTTCATCTTTTTAAGGGACTCCTCCTGTTCACATATCGTACAGATGGACGACTGGCTCAAATCCAGCACGGATTCCACCTAGACACGATAACACATGATGACATCATCGTTAGGACATCGCTGTATTTCAGGACGTCTCTCTGTGTGGGTATGAATCGAGAAGCAAGAGTTTAGCCCATACCTTTCCATTGTCACATTCAGTTGAGGGCCTTTGAAAAGGGAGAAAAGGTTGAAATCATTAGTGTCAAATGACAATCAAGGAGCTCTGTTGTGCCACCGAACTAAAATTATCATTGTGACGAAGTGACACAAGTGGGCGTGTCCACCCAGATGTTTGCTGACTAGATTAGTTTACCAGTTGGTACAGTCCACTGGGTAGGCTGGTCACCTGATCTAGACAGTGTTCATCTTAGGTTGAGACACTCCCACTTGGGATGTCATGACAATTTTGAAACTGCTTCTAAGGGTTAATCACACGCTCACACCTGGCAATATAATAGGACCTTTGAAAGAGTGCTTACGTGGGGCACCCCTGGGCCTCCCTCCGCAGGCTCGCCGGCTGGGCCTTCTCTGGATCCTGGGACATTCACATTGTTGTTTATTAGCTATTTAATAACCAGGCCAATACTAGGCACCACACAGTCTATTGCAGACGAGTGTCTTACGGGGCGGTGCGGAGGCTCAGTCTGCTCCGTGTGGGGCCGTCCCTTCGGCACCGAGGACTCTGTGGGTGGGGTGCCGACGGACTGATCGCTCCTTCGAGCGCGCTCTCTCCTCAGCTCCAGGTCCAACTTGTACCTGAGTAACACACGTTTTAACGGACGTACATCAACACACCCCATCGATACCATTTACTGTGTATGGATGTACACTGGCTTTTTTTTGTGCCAAGTCACGAGAGAATCTTACTGGCCCATCTTGAATATGAAGTTGGTAAAACTGAGATAGACTGATCCAAGTTTTACACTTGCATCTTGGTTTGAATTCAAGATGGCCGACATACTACCTCTGTCTCCTCAGGTGCTCCACCTCCGTCTGCAGACTCTCGATCTTGTCCCCGAATTCCTGTTTGAATAGGCGGTTGGCCTCCTCGGCCAGATCTCGCTCCCTCTGAGCCTGCTTGGATCTGGGTTCAGGAGGAGGAGGAGGGGGGTGGCCACATAAACTCATGGTAAAATGAAAACTAACTAATAAAGTAAACCAAAATAAATTAAAAACATAAAACAAGGCGGGAGAGAAATCTTGTGACGACCGTTAATAAAAATGAATAAATAACAAAAAGTCAACTCAGAAAGGAGGCGTCTGGAAATCAAAACGCATTTGGTGAAGCCGAAGCAAGCAGTTTTTATTGAGTCATATTCATAGCCTTGTGGTTACGACAGTTTACACCAATGTTAATGTTTACATACAAGTTGAAATTATTAAAACCCATTTGGCCCTGGTTGACTCTAGTAGTAGTAGTAGTAGTAGTAGTAGTAGTAGTAGTAGTAGTCGTAGTAGGTAAATGACCCGACCTGGCGTTTTACACAGATGCAGAATCTGAAACACAAACATCAACACCAAAAGAAAACTACAGCTCTGGAACAGGGCAACAAGAAAGACCATGTAGACCCCCTGGGGACTAATTATTATTATTATTATACCGAGAAAATAAAGAATGTCGAACAGCATTGAGTGGGTAGTGGACATGATTCCAGGGCCTCGTTTAACGATGGGCCAGAATCCAAGAAGCCTTTGCTGTGCTAAATGTTGAGAATAATTTGGCTACTGTCATTGATTACTCTCAGAATAATCTGTCCAATCATTGGCTACTTTCAGAATAATCTGTCCAATCATTGGCTAATTTCAGCATAATCCATCCAATCATCAGCTACTTTCAGCATAATCCATCCAATCATCAGCTACGTTCAGAATAATCTGTCCAATCATCGACTACCTTCAAAATAATCAGTCCAATCATCGGCCACCTTCAATGGGACGTATCGCCAACTATGCGTTCTACCGCTCTCCGCCAATGAGCAAAGCCACAGCACCGTCCATCCCAGAAATGCATAGCGATGTCAGTGCCAACCCCATCTGTCGAGACACTAAATGAACCGTGTGTCGTAAATAATGGTTAGAATTGTAATATTGTTATCATTACGAACACAGGAATTGCTAAAAGGCTGGATTCAGTCCATAGTTCTAGACTCAGAGGCAGAGTCTTCCGGGTTGTTGTTGAGTCAGTCGGCCACAAAAACGATATCATTATTATTTCTACATTAAGAATGGAATTGCGGTGTTGTTGTTGTTGTTGTTGTTGTTGTTGTTGTTGTTAACTCTGGCGGTGGTGTTGGTGGGGGGCGGGGTCCTGGCGTATGAAACTATAGTGCCGGGGGGTTATGGGCGCTTCACGGCTGAGCCTCAAGAAGCCTCCCTGCGGCAGAGTTCAGGGACCTGGCCTGCTTCACCAAATGCTTATCGCTGGTTGCGTTGCCCATTTAAGAAAACAAAAAGATGAGTGGATGATGGGGGTTTAACGGAAAAACCATGAGAATGGAGTGGGAAAAGACAGACAAACAGGAAAAGAAGAGGAATCATTGTCGGGTCGTCGTCGCACTTTGTTGATCTTGTAACCGAGTAACGTTTCTTACGTTTCTTAGAAATACTGCTAAACACTATAAATCATGTAATGCATGTTCAATACAGTCTTTGCTTTTTAAACAATGTGCTCGGGTTTGGTTGTAATGTGATAAAAACCTGTGGTTTATGACATTATTAAAAGGCCCCCCTTCTCTCTGTAACACAGCCATCGCACGCTTAATGTTTGCGGTGTTTGTGGATTTCTGTTATTAGCAGGCAGGGCCAAGCAGACGTCCCCACGCGTGTTGGCTGCAGAATGGGACGGAGTCTATCCTTGCATTTAGTGCACTACTACAACTGTGCGCGATGACACACATCTAGCGGGTGTGGCCGACCGTGCCGAGGACGCCTACCTGCTCTCCAGCTGTTTGACTGTCCCGGCCATCTGGTTGATCTTGTCCTCCAAGCCGGAAATTACGTCCGTCTTTTGTCGGGAGCTGGCCTCGGAGGTCTGCAACGCACACAGGGACCACATGACCACGCCTGCCACTGGCCCCCCCCCCCCCCCACAACCGTCCACGTGTTTT
>OMOU01043422.1:4365-17096 GCA_900312585.1 Malacocephalus occidentalis
TGTCTTTCCACCCCCCCCCCCCCAAAAAAGGACGTCAAACTAAATAAGACAAGAACTTGAATCCTTGGTTCCTGCCCAACATGCTTTAGCGTACCTCATTGGCTCCGCTAAAGAGGGGCTCCCCCGTGTGCATCTCCACCAAAATGCAACCGAGGGACCACATGTCGATGGCCAGATCGTAGGGCATCCCCAGGAGCACCTCTGGGGAGCGGTAGAAGCGACTCTGTATGTACTGGTATATCTACAGAAAGGCAGGAAGGGAAAAGGTTCATTACATCACTGCTTAACCACAGCAATAACTTAGCAAAGCAACATTCCAGAGAAACAAAAGAAAAGAGGACATTGATATTACTGGCGCTTAAAATACAATTACAGACAAAATTCCAGGCAACGCACCCTCTGTCCCAGTTGGCATGAGCTGCCAAAGTCCACTATCTTGATGGCACTCCTCTTGGGGTTGCACAGCAGGATGTTCTCAGGCTTCAGGTCACAGTGGATGATGCTGAGCTCTGGTGTGGCCAGGAAGAGGAGTGCCGTGCACAGCTGCTGGGCGAACTTCCGCGTCAGGTTGAGAGAGACGCCGCGGAAATTGGTGTTCCGCAGCAGGTCGTACAGGTTGTAAGAGAGCATCTCGAACACCAGGCAGAGGTGGTTCCGGAACATGAAGTGACGCTTTAGGTGGACTAAGGGGGAGAAAAGGAATGCGTGAGAATGGCAAAACCGATATACATCAACGTAGACTATATCAGACAGCTGCAGGTTTTGCTGTATACAATGCAAACGTTGGGATTTTTCCTCCCTTACCTATGTAGTACTTCATCTCGGTATCATGTTTGTTCATGAGCTCTAGGAGCCGCACTTCAATCTGGGCTTGATTGAGGAAAGCTTTCTTGTTCTTAATTATTTTAATAGCAACCCATTCTTGCTCTGCACGGTCATAGGCCTTCACAACCTGCAGACAAAAAGAAAAAAGGAAAAATAACCATTACATTGCTGAAATTGTATTATTAATGACATTAAGATCAATTCATAAGTTACATTTTGTGAAGGGAAATGCAAACAAGCAAAGTCACATCAGTATGTACGTCCTGTGCACACGTGTCCATCAGTAGCTGTGACGCACCTGTCCGAAAGACCCCTTTCCTATCAAGGAATCAATCTCGTATCGGTCCATCCACTTCTCCCCATTTTTGACGATGTAGTCGTAGTTATCATCGTCGTAGCCATCGTTGAAGACCTTCCTCTCTTTCTTGTGGCTGGAGTCCTCGCCCTGACCCTGCTGGTGCCGGCGCTTCTTCTTTGCATAATAAACCTGTGAAGGTAAACAAAAAAAACAAACAAAAAACAGTCAGCCAAGACAATAAGCTTTGTAATGCGTTACTGTATAAGCGCGGTGGCTTAATTGAATCACAAAGTTGACACGAACCTCATTGATGTGTTTGTATGTTTTGATAAGGTCAATGGAGAGCTTCCTCAAGGGAGCTGAAGTTGGGTCACGAAAGCACTGGGGCATGTGCCTCTGCAGGAACACAACGGGGGGAGAATCCCATGTCAGAGGTTTGGCTCATTACAGCACACGCAGACAGGCGCATCAATATGCACTACATTCAGATGTCCCCTTCACAGGGACAACTTGTGACAAAGCAATACATTCAGAACTAGCTCATTTGTATAATAATAAACAACAGAAGTCCCTATTTTAGTATATAGTACATTATAGTACGATAAATAGCATGTCTCCTGCAAATTGCAACAATGTCAACTATATGATATGAGGGCATGTACTGGGGACCATCAGGTATCAAAGAACGCATGGTTCTACCTGATTGGCAGTGAGCTGTTGTGTCTGGTCGCTGTACGGTAAGACCGCAACAGATTGGTCAGTGCTTGGCTGGTGGCGGTCACTGTACTGCTGGTGCGTATGGGGCATTGGAGCAGCCATCTGAAGACCAGCAGTGTGGAAAGAAAAAGAGGGCGCAAGCCGGACGGACGAAGGTTTGCATGCTGAAGTCTCTCCTCCTAAAGGGAATTAGGATCATCATGAGTTGCATGTTAACTCAAATCATTGTGGGTTACAACAAGATAGTGGACGAGGAGAGCAAGGAGGGCTTTGCGTGTGTGTGTGTGTGTGTGTGTGTGTGTGTGTGTGTGTGTGTGTGTGTGTGTGTGTGTGTGTGTGTGTGTATAACAGATCTATCAGTTGTTCTATGCTAGACATCATTAAGCAGAGCACTACCATCGCAGAACATAAAACAATACCAGTAAAATAATATGGGATATGCATGTTACCATGCAGGGCCTGTAATGGTTTTTGTCCGACAAATAGCTAGGTTTTTCTTAAAAAAATAAAAACCCTTTAGGAAATCCCATTTACAGTATATACACATACATGCAAGTGTAACCATAATCATCTTTACATTTGAATACACAACTGTAATCCTGAGAATAATATTTAACTACATTATTTTAACAGCAAATGATAGAACATAATTATTTTCCTACAATATGCATTAAATAAATACTATTATGCATTAAAGAATGATCACAGAATAGAAAATAAGATATATAAATCAACCTTTGCATGAAAAAAGGACGAAAGGAGTGGCTTTAACAGTAAAAATGGATGAAAATAAAAACGTTCCACACTGTACAGTGAATCATCCTTCATTTTAAGCCAGAAGGAATAAAAAAATATTAAATAGCATGTTCAGCTATCAGCATCTCTCTCCAGACAACACAATTCACCAGTGCTACACAGTAACCACTATTCAGAATCCCAGCAACAGCACCTAATTAGCATAGCCTATCACCACAGAGATACAGCGTGATTTGGCAAGCCCATCAATGCACAGACCAATCACAACGCAGTATGCAAATAGCCTACTTTTGTTGCCAGGGCAGAGCTGCTCCCATTTTCCAATGAGAAAACAAGAAATAAACAAGAAATAAAATTGAACTTTGGCACACTTAGACGCTGCTTTCAACACAAGAGCCTGACAGCAAAATAGCAGCACAGCCCAAAACCTGCACTCCATCTGAGAGCGGTAGAAAACGTTAGAAAGCTGACCCAGCTGAGGAAAGGGGAAAAATACAGGTCCAGTAAAGGAAATACAGGACTTATAAGACGCAAGAAACAGACAGTGGGACTTGCAATAAAGATGTACAATGTTACATTGTTATATATAATATACTATGTTGTATATATTACATTAAATGGAATTTAAATGTGTATATTTATATGATATATAAAAATAAAAAGGAACATATTTTCGCAGAATCTGAGATGGATCATTTTACACAGCATCTCCAAAAAATGGCTATACATGATTTACATGCCCCTTTAATACAAAATACTGTTTCTGTAAATATAAATGTAAGTTAAGAGTGGGATTGCCAACTACTTCCTTAAATGTAATTTATAGTCCAGAATGTCAACAATGTTTCATTTAAGGTAAGGTTGAAGAAAAGGCCCAAAAGTACAAATAAATCTGTAAATGAAGGGGAAAATGCCATCAAACCCAATATAGGCCTCGTGTTTTTTACATTTGAAAATCAAATGTAGATGCTGTACATGTTGTAGTCACTTCATTTTTTTTAACACTAGATATATATATATATATATATATATTAGTGTGCCCTCCATCCAAATTGTGGTGTACTTGACAGCTAACCTGGACGCATCTTCTCCTGTATATATTTCATATCATCCTGGGAGGAGAGTCCAGCAGCAAACAACAACCCACTACAAAAAATAAAAACACAATCATTATGATTGGGAATTTTACTTTGTTGTGGATAAACTTGATTTCATAAACTGCTGGTAGGTAAACCTAACAACAGAATTTACATCTAAAATTGTCAAATGTATAAGTGTCAAGCAGGTCAGCAAGGCCAAGCAGCCGGAAAGCTGTTTGACTTTGTGCCTGTAAATAGCAGCTATTCCTTTAATGTTCTCAAACACAAAATGAGTGACATTTATAGAAAGGGACAGATATGAGTGCTCTAAAGAAGGCAATGGTCAAAAGTCACCAGTTAAGACAAATGTGTTTAAAAAAAAAAGTGATTTTACATCACTGGATATCTCCCCTGTCATGTCTCTGGTGTGAAAGGATAAAAAGCAGCTGTCATTCAATGATGATATTATGATCTCATGAGGACAAACAAAAATTGCTAAAGCACATTAAGAAAAGTTATTTTGACCCATTCTTTTATGTGATTATTGAAAATGCCCCAACAATGCTATACTAAAGTTCTCTAACTACCAATACAAACGGAGGGATTTCCAACTCGACTGAACATGGCAACAAACAATCTACAATTGAAATAATCTATCAACGACCACAGCATACATGTTGAGATCATTCTTCGTGTTCAGTACCGACTTATGAACAGTTCCTTCTGTACCGTCTATTCAACACAGCGTCAACGGGCCTAAATGTGTGTAAATATAGCTAGCTAGCTATTATTAGCCGTCACGTATCAGAAGCAAATCACATCTTTCACACAAAATTTCGCCTGCCCAGGCCAAGCCACCATGGAGAGCAATCAACAACCAAATAAATATGTATCGTCCAAAAATAATCCATAAATTTGAATACAATGTCCACCAGGTTAACAGGGTAACACTGTACTTACAGTGGATGGGGTAGATCTCGTCATGGTTGGGATTCAGAAAGCATATTCAGACTATGTCGCGTCTCCCTTCGCTACATACCGTCTGTATATATATATATCGCAAGATGAATATATAAAGAGTAAATAGGATTGTTTTTTTGTTTTTTTTAAACGAATGACGGCTATAGCCGCTCCACTGGTCGCCGTCACCGTGAACCTCCAATCTGCGGGACCAGCCAGTATAGATAGAGGCTCTCTCACCAATCCACTGTTAAGGTTTGCTGGTGACGATGTGTTCAGCCAGCGGGTTATCACGGGCCCATTCGACTGGCTCGTCAACAAGCCAGCCAGCCGCAACTATCAGCTAGCTTAGCCCAATGGGCTAAAAGTCGTTAGCCAAATTAGCAAGGTGGCTGGTGGCTAACCTTTACAGTAAAAAAAAAAAATAAAAAAAAACGCAACTCAAAGAGGCCAGTAGCTGTTAAAAAAAAAAATCACAGGCACCCACTCACTCAAACCCCGCCATGCTCGCCGCCATGCCCAGCACACACGGCCCACATTTGCTATAATTAAAAAAATGATCTCATATATCAAGCAAGGTTAGTTGTAACGTGATTGGCTGCCTGTGTGTTAGCTAACACAGCTAGCGGCCACAGGGCTCACACTGTCCCAACGTTAACGATCGTTCGTTGACCTACTGACTGACTGAACACTAAGCTACAGAAAAAAGATGGTCGGGGACATAAATAAAATGTAAGCTGGCTGTCATATCGTGGACCAGCACCAGTACTGTTTTAAATTGACGGTGTCGCCCCATCCGAGTGGCTCACATCCACAGTTCACATTCATTCACAAAAGCAGGCGTGTTCGTCAACGCTGAATAGAAATTAAAATACACAAGTTGGCAGCAGCGTTAGCCAAATTAAATGCTAAAGGTGCACTTACCCCTGATGGCACGATCTTCATTTAAAGTCCAATAACCTGTATGATGAGGCAACTTATCCAGTTTGAGACTCTCCCCTCCCTGCGCCGTGAGCGGGGAACGATAAACCCCTTATCCCCCCTTCTTCACACCGGCCCAGACTAAAACAACCCGCTCTTATTTATTAACCATGGTTCTTTCTGGATTTATGTTCAGAAATAATGGAATATACCACTAAAATGCGTCTTCGTCTACAATCCGCTGATTACTAACAGCTTGCTAACGTTAACTAACTAGCACGCATTACTTACTAGCTAACCATAGCCCACTGGCTAAGCTAGCAAGTGGACAAAATGAACGCGGCTAGCATTAGCCCCGTCGGCTAGCTCCTTTAGCTCCCCTTCCTCAAGCTAACGATTAAGAGCTGCCGCTAAATAAACCTGGCGATAAATTCAGATTTGTCGTATCTCCGCTGTTTCGGCGACGACTATGTCGACACACGCGACCGTTTGGACGAATCCCGGTGGTGTAAATCGTGTAACGAAAAGCGTGTCCTCTGATAATTTTGGATAAGAATTTTATGTCAATTTTCACAAAATGGCGCGCGGTCCAAACCTGCGCAGTGAACCGGCCCGGTGGACCAGAGACGCGGACAGCCGAGTTAGCGCGGCGCCGCCGCCTAATTATTGTACCTCTATTATTAAATCGTTTGCCTCTTGATTTTCATAATCCGCTCCACTCGACGCGTTTCTTCGTCAAAAAATGTCAAACATACATCCAGTGACAGCATTATTCCGGCGGGAAGGGAGAAGATTTGAAAAGACTGGGAGCTGGGGGAAAAAAACCCTTCTGACAAAATGGCGATGCTCTGGCTTGTTACCATGGCAACTGTCAATCAAAAAATAAAATACCCGGATGTACCAATGACGAATAAAAATCTAACTATGCACAGAGTTGTAGTCTATCATAACTCTGTGGCTTTTTTGTTTTGTTAGGTCTGACGCCAAATAGCGATCTGAAGGGTTGGAACATGTTTTTGTTTGAATCGACTTCCCGTTTTTACCATTTTACCAATTATATCCTAACGAAAATTAGACATACATCAACACATCCATCCTTACATGGATGGTTGTATATAGGCCTATGTATGTATGTCTGCAGACAGTTATTATATATATATATATATATACCAAACACATACAATTTAAACGTGCTTGTCGGTAGATGCAATTATTGATTATATTAGAATAGCAAGATCAGAAACTGTAGAAATAGATTCACGTAGACTTGAAATATATGCGATAAGAATGTATTTTTACCAGTGGTGATCACCAGCACTGAAACCGTGGAAGCCAAACACTGAAATAAATCAGTAGAAACAGCGCCACCTCTGGTGAACCACTGGATATTGCAGTTGATCTTTCCAAAGAGGTTAAAAGTGAACCATGGGACTGCCAACCGCTTGTTTGATCGCCTCGTGTGGTGCTATCGTTGAGGTTTGATTTCAGTGTTTCATTGCTCTTTCCCAAATTTCAACTACACGTGTTTTGGATGTAGGTTTAATCGAGCAATCGCAATTCTCTCTGTTCGTGAATTTCGTTATGATTAAACATTCATGGTCATTATTGTCATTCGGCAGCTCTGATGATTATCTTGATGATTGTCTTGCAGTGTTGCTACTGCTTTAAAAAAAAGTGTGCTTGCTCTGAAACAAAAGTTGTATGTACTGTGTAATCACTTTATGTTATTTCCAGGAAAGTAAGACATTGCATCATCGTTGCATGCGTATGATAATTTTCGTGCAATGTTGGCCACTAAAGATGAATAATAATTAGCGTCATATTTAGCAAGTTTATGCTAATGAGGGCTAGGTGTATCAACTTTGAAGTAGCAATTTTATTTTGCTGTACAAACGCAGATAATGAGCAAGCATCGTTAGAATATTTTTGTTATTTGTCTCTACTGCAGACCAGGCTATGTGGTTCAGTGTGAATAAGCTATATACAATATGTTGTTAGTGGTAGCGTTCTGTTGCAGTGTTCATATGGAGATGTGTGTGTACTATGCGTTCTATAACATTATAACAGGTTTTATCCACTGTGTATAATACGTATTTGGCTATATTGTACCGTTCATTTTGTTAATTGGAAAATATTTATAATCCATGTAGGCCTAAAATCCAACTACAACGGGCCACAGATAATCAAAGGTGACAAATCTGTAAAAGTATTCAGTCGTGGACTGGAGTGACATGACTAAATCCTCTCTAAGCATGCTGAAGTGTCTGCGTGTCTGTGTATGAACAGGCTGAAGAGATCATGGGGAGTTTGATGCGCAAGGCTTGAGTTGTTGAGTGATGTTGAGATGTTGACTCAGCCAGTGCCTGAGTTTAACAGTGTCATCCTTGTCTCCACTACTACTCTGAATAATGCCACTCAAGCTCTTTCTGTCCCTGTTCCTGCTCAGGGTCACAGCTCACAAAAAAACCACAGTGTCTCTGGATGCTACACATACTACACTACGAGCAACATGCACAACCATCATTGAAACAGCTGTGTAGAGCCTGGACCGGTCAAGTCACATAACCAGTGCAGCTCAAATGTGGTGCTTGTTGGCTGTGTGGGTAGTCATGTCAAACCAAAGCCAGCCTTCAATTTGGAGGTGTACTTTAGTGGTGATTGGGCAGCAGGATGAGTTTATACTCGCCACAAGGCACCAACGTTATGAAGCATGTTCTCATATGCTCATGCCCATTTATTTGCACTTGGATGAGAGAGACCAGCCCTGCCAAGGTAACGCTCGTCAGCTATTCTCATGTAGCAGCGTTCAGTAGAACGCATGAACTCATGTGATGTTTCTGAACAATGTAGGAAGAAGATGGCTGGCCAGGTTGTGTGCTATGAGGACATTTTCTCACCATCACCTTGACTGTGGAGAGGCAAAGGGCTGTTGGAGAAAGTAAGAACAATGTGAACAAAGTTGAGAGCAAATGGTACACGTAAGTAGCATACACACACAATACCTGATGCTAATTATGTTATATGATACAAATACACAAATACTGTCCACTTCTGCCCAGCATCCTTCTAACTAATGCCCAGTCTCTGGTAAATAATTTAGATTATGTTAGGGCGAGGTTTCAATTCCAATGGAAACACGGCTCAGTCATTTGTCATTTGTCCGACCGTGTCCTTCTCTGTTTTCCAAGTGGACAGGACGGAAGACTCAGGTAAATCCAAGGGTGGATGGATTTGCTTCATGACCAATGACCTGCTCGCTGAACCCGTCCATTCTATTTATAGTACGGTCTATCTATAGTACGGTCATCATGACAGCCGTCTACATCCCACCACAAGCGGACACGAACATGGCACTACGGGACCTACATGATGTGCTATGTCGGTACCAGCCCAACATCCTGACGCGGCTGTGGTGGTGGCGGAGCACTTTAATAGAGCCAATCTAAAGAAAGTCATGCTGAACTGCTATCAGCACATTACCTGTAAAGAACTCGGACCACTGCTATACACCATTCAAGCACCATTCAAGCTCTCTTTCCACTTTCAGCCAGTCAGGCCATGCTGCCATTTTCCTGCTGGCAGAATATAAACAAGCAAGCTGAGCGACACTAGGTCCAGAGGAGTGGAGCTAGATGACCAGAGAGGGGGAGATAAATGACCAGAGAGGGGGAGATAGATGACTAGAGAGGGGGAGATAGATGACCAGAGAGGGGGAGATAGATGACCAGAGAGGGGGAGATAGATGACCAGAGAGGGGGAGATAGATGACCAGAGAGGGGGAGTTAGATGACCAGAGAGGGGGAGATAGATGACCAGAGAGGGGGAGATAGATGACCAGAGAGGGGGAGATAGATGACCAGAGAGGGGGAGATAAATGACCAGAGAGGGAGAGATAGATGACCAGAGAGGGGGAGATAGATGACCAGAGAGGGGGAGATAGATGACCAGAGAGGGGGAGATAGATGACCAGAGAGGGGGAGATAGATGACCAGAGAGGGGGAGTTAGATGACCAGAGAGGGGGAGATAGATGACCAGAGAGGGGGAGTTAGATGACCAGAAAGTCCTCAGCTTTATTTGTGATGCTGTCACTCATAATTCCATGTCTCTTTTAGTTGGGGCCACGCCCTCCACTCCAGATCAAGCACAAAAAGTCTGGAACTGAAAAAATATAACTGAAAAAAAAATCTGAAACCAAGAAAATACGATTTACAACTGAAAAAAAAAGAATCTGAATTATAAACCCTGCAACTGAAAAAAATAAGACCTTAAATATCCAAATATATATGAAAGTGAAAAATGAAAAACGATTTATTCTAAATAATCCAGAAATGAATCAAAGTTGTATTTAAATTGATTTTAGTTTTCCTACAATTTTTTTAGTTCAAATTTTTAGTTTGAATACATTGTCAAGATCAAAACGTGAACTTTCAGTTTCAAATTGTAGTGCAAAACTGTGCAAAACTATTGGCCCCATAGGACTGGCGGTTGGTGAGGAAGTGAGGCTGGTGGTGCAGACAGGCTTGTTACAGGGCGGCCCTTAGAGACTCCCAGGGCGAGCCAGGCCCCCCAATGCCTGCCCATGGCACCGGGGGCTGTTTATTTGTTTATTTGACTGAACGAAACATTTGTTAAATATTATGTTGTTATATATTTGTAATATATCATTTGTATTATTATTAAAATATTTTATATGCATTCCTGTTGCATATTTTGTATGGAGATGCATGTGTAATTTATGTTCTATAGGATTTAGACAAATATTGTATAACATTCTGTGTAACAATTTTATTTTTTGGTATTCTGTACAATTAATTTTGTCAAAATAAAAAAGAATGGTAATTGTGAGTAATTCACACAATTTTATGGTACCTCGATTGTCGATTATGTCCCCACTATATTTGTGTTGTTATTATTTACTTTGCCAGAACATTTCTTTCCGAAATGTGTTTCCTGCCAACGACAACATTTACAAAGAAAAGTCTCAATTCTTTACCAAGAGCTCAATTTAGTGAAACATATCAATTACATCTACAACATATAACATCTACATCCAACATCTCTACGTCCAGTCCTCAGGACTCTCGAATGCAGCCAGCATGAATAGTGTGGTGACATCTATAGAATAAAGAACTGTACTGTCACAACACCATTTATTTACCAGTGACGTATGTTGTCTTAGTTTGTGTCCTCTATATGTCCCCCTAGGCCTCGTTAATCTTAACAATTTCCCTTGCCTTAAATTAGTAATGTCCTTCACATGTATTTAAGTCAGAGTTGTGTACACCGTTTGATTTGTGTTGGTGGCTGTGTTCGTCAATGGTGTTTGTGTTGTGTTTACAACAAATCTTACACTACGTATGCCTACTATGCACTTGACTATTACTGCTTGTGACTCCAATAGTCACTATGTCCATTTGCTTGTATTGCTTTTACTTGGTCATGCAGTGTACATATTATTTGTATGCTTTGATTTGAGTCGCTTTGGATGTTGGTGTTGCTCATTCGACTTGAATACATTCATTGGTTGCCTTATTATGTACCAATTTCGGAGCAGTTAGAAGCATTCCATCTGGAGCTGTAAGATCATCCAAGAGCAACTCTAAATAAAATAAATCTTAATAAGGGTGTTGACACCATCATGGAATTTGTCTCCCAAATAACGTCAGAGCCATTGAGACTTAAAGATGTTTACATGTGTTGGAATGTCCCACACACTTGTAAACTTGATTATAGGTTCTTCATATTTCAGTGCTATGTACCATGTTAGTGGATATTGTTCTTCTTAGTTCTTTTTAGTTCTTAGTTCTTCACCGTGCCCCATTTGCAATGTTAAAAAAGATAAATCAATTTAAAATGCAAACATTTTCACGTGTGAATGCTGCATCCTGATTAGATAGGTAGTGGGTTGCCTTCATATTTACTTTTTCATGAACTTCCCTTGGTGACCTACAATGGCGTGTGAAAACCTATCAAAAGCTATAGACAACAACATTTCACTACGGCAGTCAGCTAATATAAGAGGGTTATAACATGTTGAGAGTTGGCATAATGACTGTGAGAGTGTGTGCATTTGATGGCTGACTGACTTAATTGGCCTCACCTGGCCCAGGTAGAATCTGGGGGGTGGGGCTGCATGTCTGTGGTGCATTGGCTAAACAGTGCACCACAGGTTAAGTCAGCCACCAGCACACACACTCGGGAGAGTGCTAGTATGCTAGCTGTGAACCGGCTGCTCCATGTAATTTTACAAACTTTTTACAATAAACCGAATTTTACACCACAAGGACATGACACTGTGTCCTTGTAGGAGCCCCGAACTAAAGCCACATTATATGGCATTGTAGTCTGAGGCTGGGTACGGGCAGAGTGGCAGGACCTGACATGAGGCCAACTCCATAACCCTAAGACGCTGACTAAAGACTTTGATGATTTATGATTTATTCCACATTAAGCCATCCTTGGTTGCTAATTAATTAAAGTCTATTTCGCATCATCCCGACTACCGGCTCTCGTCCTCGGTCAAGAATCCCGACTAAAGCCCAGGGACGTGGCATTGTGGAATGAACCCTGCTACAGAGACATTTAACAACAGTGAAACTTTATGACACGTGTGTGTGTGTGTGCAGCTTTCTATTAACTACTTCAGTAATCAGGAAGAAGTCTGAATCCCTGTTCATTCTGTGAATTATAAAAGTAGAATTATCACATTTGTATTTTATTTACATTTTTCAACTTAGTAAGCATATATAACCTGGCCAGCACTAACTCCCATTATGGTGCTATAAGAAGGGGGTGGGGTATCCCAGTGGTGAGGGCGTTTGACTGTTCAAACGCCCTCACCACTGTTTGAGACAGAACGTTCTGGGTTTGAACTCTGACCCCTATCTGCAATCTACCTGCTCATCTCCCCGATCAAGTTGCCTACAACCTCCCCCTGACTGGGGTCACTGGTGAGTGCTTTGTGATGACGATGTCAATCAAGAACTGTGAACGAACCTTGCAACTATATTACAACTAACTTTGGGTGAATACATTTCTCTGTAGGACTGGGAATAGTATGACTCACACCATAAAATAATGTTATATTGTTGTCATGGATATGACTTTTTGCCCTGCATCACTGTCTAGTTATTTTAGTTCTATGTGTACCAACCACGTGTCCTGTCTGCCCTAG
>OMOU01043422.1:17116-29877 GCA_900312585.1 Malacocephalus occidentalis
TATTGTTCCCCAACCTGTCCTCCAGATCATTGTTTTCAGTTATGTGGCAGTTTTTGTACTTTTTGAAGAGCTCTCGTCTGCATTTACCTGTGTTCCTGCGCCCATTTATATGAAACAGTCAGCCTTGGGGTTTAATCGCCTGTCTGTCCTGCATTTGGGTCCTCGCCACACCGCCCTCGAAACAACTGCGCTGCTCCACGAAATAACTGACAGGAGTTGCTTTTCCTTTGTTTATCCAGAAGAGGACGCCAGAGCCCTTCTTTGCTAAACGTTTGGATCCTATTGTGCTTTGAGTCCTTTGTGTCGCCTTTGGGCTATTGTTCACCTACTTGCAAATCATTTTTCAGTATTGTAATATGTACACGTACAGTTGCCGTTTTCCACATACGGCCAAATCATCACATGTTCAGTCGGGTGGAATGAATATTTACCTTTGCTGGGTGCTTCAATTACATGATTGAAATGTTTTGAATATTTGTGTAGTTCTAACATAGTTCTTAGTTCAACTTTTGTACATTTCATATGTTTATATGGTTAATCCCTATGCCTTTATAACATGGAAAGTTGTTTGGAAAATCAATGCAAGTCATTTTGGGTGTGGTTTTATAGAAGCCCAAATGGGTTTCTACTGTATTTTCTTTCCTTTAACACAGTTTGTCATTTAATTTGTGTAAATAAAACAAAGCAAAACAAACAGACACGCCCTATAAAGACAATAATGCTGTTATTCTGGACATGTCTTAAATCCACACATTCTAATTGTATAAATTGTATAATATGTACCTTTAAAGAAAGAAATTCAATAAAAAGTACATTTTAGTCATATAGAAGTAATATTAGCTCATCTGGTGCACCATCTCACACACACTTTCACACAGGCCTATTGCCCTTGAACACCTACTATGTTGATTATTGAGACCTAAAGGTGGTGTAGGTATCCCTGAACATTTCCGCAGTCATATTGACCTTGGAAAGGGCAATGATTTCTTATTGCATAATGGCCGCCACCTAAATCCGCGCTCATCTCTAATAGCGGGCCGGCAACATTAAACCAAACAATTGTTCACGCTGCTATCTGGGGTT
The DNA here is from genome assembly GCA_900312585.1 of Malacocephalus occidentalis. Classification (NCBI taxonomy): domain Eukaryota; kingdom Metazoa; phylum Chordata; class Actinopteri; order Gadiformes; family Macrouridae; genus Malacocephalus; species Malacocephalus occidentalis. The sequence continues at coordinate 18,200 of OMOU01043422.1, forward strand.
TCCTCAGGATCAATAAGGTGTCATCTGCACTTGTCGTCAACACATTGCTTACCGTGTTCTCTGGTCAACACGTTATTGATAGACACCATTAGCCACGGGCCGCGCCTCTGGACTAAGTTGTTTTGGAACACCCCCACACACTAACAGCAGATGCTTGGCATTTATGACCCCCCATTCATTTTATTGGCACTGCCACTGTGCTTGTTGAAGGGTTTGAGGTTAGGCCATGCTGTTCACTTCCACTGGGGCTCCTGTTGGAAGCCTTCTGAGGAGGGAAAACTGTGATAAATGGCCATACAAATAAAGTTTAATTGAATTGAATCTGGGTCCATTGGTCCTCATTTAACGTACTGGTCTGCGTGGTGCTCTTTAAATCAATTCCGTCCATTGGATTAAGGTCTGGACTCAAGTTAAATCGTTTTAAGAAACAACAGCCATGATGACTAACCTTTCTCAACAAAATACATCTCAATACAGGAGTCAGCCCAGTCATGAGTTAGCCTAATAACCTCTGAGCCATTGAGACTTGAAGATGTTTAGGCTTACAAGCGACATGCACCACCATCATTGAAACAGCCGTGTAGAGCCTGGACTGGTCAAGTCACATAACCAGTGCAGCTCAAATGTGGTGCTTGTTGGCTGTGTGGGTAGTCATGTCAAACCAAAGCCAGCCTTCAATTTGGAGGTGTACTTTAGTGGTGATTGGGCAGCAGGATGAGTTTATACTCGCCACAAGGCACCAACGTTATGAAGCATGTTCTCATATGCTCATGCCCATTTATTTGCACTTAAGGATATGGATGAGAGAGACCAGCCCTGCCAAGGTGACGCTCGTCAGCTATTCTCATGTAGCAGAAAGCTATGTGTTGAAATGTCCAACACATATCGACATGATTGTAGGTTGTGATTTCATAATCAATTTATTTTCTTTTGTTTAGTTTCTTCTTATGCACATGATTTATGTAGTCCTAAATGCCATAAATGCCCCACTGTTTTGAAACAGTGATAAGGCTTATTAACACATATTTCATTTGCATGGGTTTGCGTCGCAACATTTTTAAGTAGGCCTACTCTGGTCATTTGTGTAATTTATATAGGCTACAGTGTAGATGTATACACGGAACACAGTGCTATACACTAGGAACTCGGCTACATAGCATGCAGGTACTCTCACTGTACTGCACTGGTCACTCATCATGTATCATAATACTTCATCACATGTTGCTGCTACTATCTACTAGTTACCATTTGCTAGTATGAGGATAAGGGCACTTTTAATACATTTGTGCTCCAACAGCCACAGTATTACTACTATTTATGTATAGTATAGTATCTTAATAAGGGTTTATGTATAGTAGTATGTATGGTTCAACAAGCCTGAATTCCAACAATGTGGGAAAAAAACATACTTTAGACAAACATTAATATTCTTTGAGGATGCATTTTTTAAATGTACACTTTATTTTAAACAAAAGTACAAAAAACGAATGTCAAGATATTTACAATACTTGCATGGCAATGTTCATTTCTTTGGTCATAAATCCAATTTGATAGTTCAACACAATGTAGGGGTACAAACAGCAGTGACACCCGCAGATATCAAATGTCGAATCTAATCAGTCAACCGGACACTGAACACCCTACGAAGGCCTGACTTCCTAATAATTGTGTAGCTGTTGACTTTCAACTTATTGGTGAGTTGTGAGTGACAAGTATTCATTTTGACCTAACATGAACAGTTGAACAATATAAATAACCAAAAAAAATAATATCACACACAGTCACAATTACATCCACGCTGGATAGACGCAAAGCCACAGTCCCTAATCACCACATGGTACGCGCTCCCATCGACTGGTGTCGGGTACTGAGGGACACCCGAAGACAGACACATGGTTCCATCATGTCAGTTGGTCCTATCACGTCAAACGCCGTCGCAGGATCCTAAGATCTCTTTTTTCATCAAGGTGTTGAGACACAGCCACAGCATCCTTAACTATGGGAAGTTGTAATGTCAAAGATTTCCATTTCATTTCGTTTCGTTTACAGGAAAATATTCGAGAATCTCAGCAAGTGGATGGTGGAGACGGCCATGCGATGTTTACGGAGTGAGGTTCAATATTCAGTAACAGATTCCTACAGAGATTCAGTAATATAGGCTAAATGACAACCCTGACAAAACTGGTATACAGTATATATACAAACAGAGTCAATCTTCCATTGTATTCTACAGAAACCCGCCATTAAAACACATACCTTAGGGCACTTTACACAACTCAAGCTAGTATGGGTAGATTTTCAAAAGAAGGCAAAGTGGTTTATAAGACGTTTTTTGAAAATAATTCCCCACTCTGATGTAATGAAAGGAGGGCAAGCGATTTATCAGCAGGTAGCATTCAGACATTCAACAATGCATCAGAAGCAAAACAATCGGCAACACTAAAGTAAGAAAAGTATGCTGAATGCACCTGTGTTACCGTTATTACACTAATGCCAGTCAAAAAGTGTGTTTGTTACTACACACTACTTTTGTACATGTTACATTCCATTCTCTTGTTTTTTTGTTTTGTTTTAGTTTTTTACATTCTTTCCAAAAATCTACCTCTCAATATTCAATGTTGTTTGTTTAATCAAATGTGACTAAAAGCCGAAGAATGAAATAACCTGACATGACGTGAACAGACAGAGACCATGATGGGCCGTCTGTGTGTGTACGATACCTCCCACTTCCTGCTCCACTTCCTGCTCCACTTCCAGCTCCACTTCCTGCTCCACTTCCAGCTCCACTTCCTGCTCCACTTCCTGCTCCACTTCCTGCTCCACTTCCTGCTCCTGTCAGAAGGCAGCTATCTATCCATAGCCTTTTGCGGTGCTGCGCCCTCAACTAAACCACATCTATCTGCTGCTAAAATGGTCAACCTGAAATGCTGAAGTACATAAATAAACAGATGATGATGGCGAACGGTGAAAGTCTGACGCAGCAACAGGTGCGTTGCTCTCTCTCTCTCTCACCCTGCGCTTTCTGACCCGACAGACTGCAGCAGTTCACATCGCACAAAACACAACAAAACCAACAAAACCAACAAAAACAAACAAAAAAACAACAAAACAACTGCCTTTTCAAATCCCCAAATCCAAATTCACTTCTTACATATTTCTGAATCAAATGTAATAACAGGCAAGTATCAGTAGTGCAGACAATTATGTATTTCACAGATCCCTTCATTTTCGAGGAAGGAGAAAATAATTCTAGTGGAATTCATTTTAGAATCTAAATCCAATCGGGCTTCATCCAAATATACGATAGCTTTGTCCAAAGCGAACAGCGAACAGAAATGTGCAATAGCTTCTTGTTACCACTTTGTCACTGCAGAGGAACAAAAACATAAAAAGTAGAAAAAAGTGAGAAGTATATCATAAGAGTGTGACATAACTCAAGTAGTATAGTGTAAAGTATAGTGTATCTACAGTATATGGATATTAGTGATGAACAAACGTGGGTGGTTTAAATGCTGTCTCACCGTTCACATTCCCACAAGATGGCGTCCTTTACATGTCTGCTTTTTGGTTGCTCTCCTCCAGCTTCTCCTCCAGTTTCTCCTCCAGCTTTTTCTCCTCCTCAGAAGAACCGTTCTCCAGCTCTCCGGTCTTCCAGCTCCCCTGCCTTGTTATTTCCAGTACAACATCTTGTATTACTCTTTGAGTGTACTTTCCAAAACTGCTTTTGCTATTAACGTGTTGCTTGTACAGACTTCATGTTAGGCACACGCCAGTACCTACCCGTACTATTTTTACAAATGTATCCGGGATTAATAAAGTAAATATTATTTTACCGACTGTTATTGAGAGGGAGAGTGAAGGAGAGAGTGAATTGTACTTGTATAGTTGACCCACCTCATTTTCCAACTGGGTTGTAGTACATTTTAGCAGGATAATTTGGAGAGGAAAGGCGGGGGACTCTTACTTGGATTTCTTCATGTACATGCCGTAGGCCAGGCCGATGACGACAGTTGCAAGGAGAAGGCCCACCACGACGCCAACCACCAGTTTGGTCTGGTTGCCTTCGTCTGACTGGTCTGTAAAAACATAACCGAAAAAAATGGATGAGCAATTGGAAACATTTGGGAAGAGGGTTAAATATACTGTAGACACCGTGGTTGCTTAACCACTGTATATCCATGTTAGGATGAAAAGGTGTTCATGTAATATGACCACATGGAGTCATGTGCACACTGTAAGTGATTATGAGGTTTTTTTTCTCTCCGTGATTTTAGTTTTGTATTTTTTCTCATTTCACTGATTAGCGGGTGCATTATGGACAACACTGAGGATTTTTCAGGATGCTGGCAGCTCAATTCGTCCTATGCCTCCAGAGGTACTTCTGACTTTTGAGTTTTTTCCCATCCCTGACTGTAATCAGTATCTGAAAGGGACTCAGCATTTTCTGCTTTCCCATGAGCAGTGGGGACCCAGTGAGTGTAACAGCAGCTAGTTGGCGATCACATGTGAACTCACATAACCTGACATACTTGTGTTGTGTGTGGATTAAGTCCTAATATCTCCTCTCCTTCAGGCACCAGTGTGAACTGCTATGCCACAATAACAACAAAAGAAACCAGGTAGGTTTGCGGTGCCAAGTGTGACATTTTCATAATTCATAATTCATGACAGCATAGCCTTTAAGCATGGATCCGAAAGGCTTACTTAAAACTTAACATGAAAGTAAAAGAGCAGAACATGATGTGTTTCTTCTTCCCCTACTTCACCCATAATAAAATCTTCTAGAACTTACCTTGTTTATCCATTCTCACCTCCTCAAATACTGAAATAAGATATAAAATAAAATTAACGTCCAACCAAAATGACAAATAGTTTTCTTTGGGCCGAAATAACAAAAAGAAACCAAACAGACCAATGACAAGAGGCTTTCTCCGAGTCCCCTATCTCTAGTGTCCCCCATGCAAACAATCCATAATCATCATCAGTCATAAGAAAAAGGCAAAGGTTAAGAGCCCAGCATCCCGAAATACACAAACAAGGAAAAGTGAACGGACAGGAGATGACAGGTTGTCTGAGACGTGAGAACGGAGAAAGGACAGCACAGGACTCCAACACCCACGGCACCCACGTTCTAGTGAGGAACCACACTCCAGCGCATGCATACGGAGACACCGTCTCAACAAAGTGAAGTTCCCAGAGTTCACCACCATTTTGATCCAAAAGACCACATGCAGACAAGAAATAGAAATAGAGAGAGAGACAGAGACAGAGAGAGAGACAGAGAGAGAGAGACAGAGAGAGAGGGGGGTTCCCGGAGTGAAGAGCCACAACACCACAGGACGAGTAGAACTGTGAGCAACTTGATCAACGAGGCGTGGAAAGGGAGGAGGAGAGTGAAAGAAGGTCAGAGTTCGGAGGTCAGAGGTCAGAATACCACCTGTCGCCTGTACTTACGGGAGGAGACATTGATGCCCAGGGCGGACTGGCCCAGCTCGTTGAACACGATGCAGTAAACGGTGAGGTTGGCGGTGGGCACCACGGTGATCTTGTGGGTGACCCTCCCGTTGACGTAGGGACCCTCGTCCACCTGAGTGACGTGGGAAGAATGATGTCGCCGTGAGCGCGTTGTGCCGTTTGATCCCCACGCTGTATGCAAATTCTCTATTGGTTCCCCAGATCCTATCTGTTGCTACAACATCCATTTATATTATTTAAATTAGACGTGCCCCTTTCCCCCGGGATATTCCTTCTCCTGACTTTAAACTGAACCCTTAACTCAGTCATAAAGGAGGTTTGCCTGCCCCCCAGTGTAATACCAAAAATTACCCGTCATTACTCATGCCAAAACGTAACCATTTCAAACGCATCAAGGGAATAATCACTGGAAAAAGCATGTATAATTGCAGCCCTTGTCAAAATGAGCCAAATAAAAGAAAAAAAAATAGAAAAAACGGGTGATGCGCGCTACTCGTTCGTACCACTAGGGGGCAGTGTTGAGCCTATGCGTGTCTGCCTGCTCGTAACAAAGAGAGAGGATGTGCTTCTGGGACAAAGAAGCTGTGGTCTCAAGAGAAACGCCAGAGACACAATGACAAACTGCTAACACCCCTTTCACATCCCTTCCATACACAAGATGGCTGCTTTCTAACAAGCCAGCTGTAATTTAATGTCTGCTATTCTCTAGGCGCATGCTTTATGGAGGGCAATGTTTTAGTGTATTTGTTTGCATAAGGGATGAATGAATACACTTTAAGTGAACCGTGGATTCATCCCATGCCTTCCCTCACACAGTTTTCTGAGTTTAGGATCAATTTAAATAATATGCAAATAGGTGAGGGTATTGGTGCGGCGTGGATTTACATACATTCAGTCAGCATAATACTTGGAAGTACCAGAATTATACATAGAGACGTATTTTCGGAAACACCCTACGTCTACAAGTAATGGACACGCCCATGTGAGGGCCGCATGCGATTTCAAACTAGCTTTGTGTGTTTGGAGCTGTGTTACGGCGCACACAATGAATCAAACGCTGCCCGCTTCCCTCCCACCCGCCGCTGAAGGAGAACACGGCGCCACGGCGACGGTGCTCCTCTGTAAATGACAACACATGCAAATGAAACGGGGGGGGGGTGGGGGAAGTCTGAGGATCAAGGGGAGAAAGAGAGGGAAGCAGACGACACCCTCACCCGCCCAAAGTCACGCCAAAGTCACAAGCTCTCACTCACGCTGCACTTTCTTGCCACACAAAAATCGTGAATTTAACACGATGGTATTCTGTGTAACTATACAAATCAATCTATATTTTAATTTTATTTGAAGTGGATTTTGTTCATCGTTTTCTCTCCGCCTGTACATGAAGTGCAGCAGAGGCGACGTGCCACGCCCTTCTTCCCACCGCCGCTGTTATTCATGCAGAAAAAATAAAATATGATTGTACAATATTCATGAGACGCACGCACACCAGCGGTGATGGTTACAAGGCAACAGAGCCTCCAGAAAAATATGAATCCTCTTGACTTGCTGCTTTTTCCACACTTTACTTGAAAGCATACCACTACTACCAGTGATATTAGGTTATTTCCATTTGTAGTGGAAAATGTGTTTTCAAGGGTGCTTATGTAATATCAGATGATGAGGACTGTTTTTGTGTTGTCCCCTCATTCACACAAACCAATGATTATAAACAAAAAACCAGATACTGTTGCCAGTCAATCTGGTTCAGCCCGTGAGGGGAATAAACACAGTCCAGCGCATATATAATACACACTGCAGTATCATCATAAATGATGGAGCGGGAGTGGGTGTGAGCTTACCGAGGTACCGTTGATGCCCCAGTTGACGGCGGGCTTGGGGTAGCCCTCGGCCTCGCAGGTCAACACCTTGTGCTGGCCATCGGCTCCGCGTAGCTCCGTTAGCTGCCGGACGATCGGGGCGCCTGCAGCACAACGAGATGCGCCTCGTCAGGGTGGTTTGGTTGGAAAACACGAGGTTCAGACGGAGAGCTGGGTTGACGGTGTGACCTCTACTGCCATCACCGCCACCACCGTGAAGAAAGTACGAAAGAAATAAGATGGGAGCTCTGACCTTGAACGATGACCTCAAATGAGGCAGAGTGGCGGAGAGGGCCCATAGTCACGTGACACTCGTAGCGGCCGGCGTCGGCGTAGGTCAGGTTTTGAAAGGTAGGCTCGCTCTCCAATTTAACCAACCCGTTATCCTGAGTGGAAGACGGAGAACGTGTCACGGGTTGAGCGTGTCAACCCACCCAACGAGGGAGCAGGTGTGTGTGCGTGTGTGGAGATGGAGGGTGCGTACCTTTGTCCAGGACACCTGATACTCTGCGGAGGCTTCCACGCTCAAGGCCACCGCCAGACTCTTGCCCGCCATTTTCGTGATTTGAGAAGAGGGGCTCAGTTTCACGTCCAGGTCTGGAAGAGAGGGAATGTAAGGGTTAAACGTTTTTTTCTTTGTGGTGCGAATTCCTTGGGGAAAAAAAAGAGGAAAATCTTACGAAGGGCACGACTGTAAAGACAGGCCTTTACCAAAGAGGTTGATAAGATAACCAATGAAATATATCCCCAGTGCTTCGTTCTTTGTAATAGACTGTGTGCCTCTTTTACACCACTAGCAATTCTTTGTTTTCAAGGCATACGAAATCACATTTTTAATCAAATCTGTAGATGTATATATATTTATATATATTTATTTATCGAACCTGCCCATTTCAGCTCAGACTTTTTCCTTACATCATACCCCCCATGTTACAAACTGCGGCGTGTGTGTGTGTGTGCGTGTGCGTGTGCGCGTGTGTGCATGTGTGAGTGGATGACACAGGAACTCACAGCCGACTGTGATGTTGGCAGAAGCCTCCAGCGTGGGTTTCTCGGCCAGAGAACACTTGTACTGGCCGCTGGCCTCCCGGGTGACGTTCGTTAGTGTATAACTATCCGAACCCACCTTGGTAATTATCTCTCCCTTCAAAAGGACATAAAAGAATATTTACGCTGTCAATCACTGACCGGTGATTACATTCTAATATATTAGTGTGATTAACGGCTACGGTGAAATTAGGTTAAGCTAAGATGCATTACCGGGAGGAGAGGAAGAGGGGAATCGGGTCGGGAATCGAGTCAGGGGAATAGCAACGGCCTGATTGATACCGTGGTGAGGGCTACTGATTGGACGCTTACCTTGATGTGGAAGTTGAAAGTGGTGGGGGCGGGGTTTCCGTCGGCAACGCACTTGAGGGTGACGTTGTCTCCCTCCACCAGGAAGCCCTCGGAGAGAACCCTCAGGCTGACGTTCTCAGTGGGGTCTGAGAGAGCAGGGAGAGACCCACGCACACACACACACACAGACACGGGCGCACTGTGAGGAGGAGTGAGGAACGACGTGACAGTGGATTTGAGTGAGGTACTGGAAGGAAAGTTGGAGAAGGAGAAAATGAGGCAAGAGAAAAGGGAGCGAGATAGAAAGGAAGACACTGTGACAGCATGGATGAGCCCGTGGTGTAACGACTCAGGCGGAAAGCTACAGTCAGTGGTCCAACGAGTTTGTCTGTTGTCATATTAAGCCCGCCTGTACAGCTGAGTGGAGCCAAGGGCACGTTTGGGTGGCAGTCTTGGCCCTGAGGCTCTGGTGAAAACGACATCAATGATGCTCACACAGATGAGACAAATGGTCCGTATATTTCCACTATGACTTTTGAATCGCGTCCTGTGCAAAGCAAACAGGGTCTATTTCCCAGCCATGGGAACAATGAGGGAACATTCCGAATGTATTCACTCTCAGTATGCCATAATAAGGGACCGGTTGTAGCTCTTTTGAAAAAGATATGTATAATCGACCTGAAACTGCTTTACCTCAAAATAATCCTACATTAATTGAGGTGATTTTTTACTGACTCTTCCTATCCTGTAGTTTGTGTTCTCTGCGATATTCTTGCAATCCACCCTCCTCATCTAGGGGTTACATTGCCAACCGAATTCTCCAGTTTTGTAGACTCGGCTCCTGAAAATGAAAAGGACAAAATGGCCGCTACACCAAAATATCCCATCTGGGATCGATAAAGATGATCGGAACTTATCTAAGGGTGATTTGTGTACCCCTTACGTTGTGGATTGCGTATTTCTCAATTGGACCCTAGGAACCATAGACTGTATCTAGCTGGGAGCCACTATGGCATTAAACCCAATCCTGGCTTTCTTGAAGGGCCCCTAAGTGTGAGTGTGATTCACAAGCCATTTCAAAATTGTCATGTGACTAAAGTTGTCACTGTGACAACATAGTGACATCACAAGTGGGGGCGTGCAGCCATATGTATGATGACTAGATCAGACTACCAGCCGACCCAATGGGCTGTACCAATCGCTTATCCGCTTATCTATCCATCATACATTGGGGTGGACACTTCCACTGCTGATGTCGCCAGTGTGTATTCACGTTGCAATTTTTAAACTGCTTTTAATGGCTAATCACAATCACACCTGGCCGCAAAATGGATCAACTCAGCAAACTACGAATCGGCCGGTTTTGTTGGGTTTGTTCAGTAAGCGGGGGGACAGTGGAGCCGCAGGATTGCTTACACGTGATGTCAAAGGTCAAGCTCGAGGACACCTGCTCCGGGTTCGACAGGTGGCGAGCGACGCAGGTGAAGTGAGCGGCCGCGTCTTCCTTCTCCGCCGAGTACTTGAGTGTGGAGGAGGTGGTGGAGAGGCCCGTCATGGGGTCCACCCGCACAACTTCATCGATGACAATAACTAGTAGCGGCAGGAAAGAGACAGAAGAAATAGGAGAAGAAGAAAATAAAGTCAACATCAACACTCACTCACAAATCAACACAGCATACCAATGACAGACCACAACAACTCTAACGAGAGTGAGTAGCTGAAGGACGCTGTGGCCATGGCAGGCTTCCCACACAGGAACACAGAAAGATGATGAACCGGTTTATTGGAGACTTTGTAGTCGTTTGTAAATGAATGGACAAGAGCAGGTGGTAACGGCTAGCATGCTAGCACTCTCCCTAGCTGAGTGTGTGTGGTGACGGCCGCTTTAACCTGTGTGCGCGGATTAGTCAACGCACTTCCGCGCTCCCTGCTCCAGCCCAGGCTCGAACAGGGTCATGTGAGGTTGCTTGAACCAGCCACCAAACTCACACACACACTCCCACAGATGATATGATCATGAAAACACTGGCCATATCTTTTGCACACACGCCAAAATGTGCCAATGTGAAATATGTGGTTGATCCGCGTATATAACCGCATTGAACACAGACATACCTTTTCCGTCAGGCGACAGAATGTTGTTGTTCTTGTACCACGTGATATTGGCGGCTGGATTGGCATCTACGGCCTCACATTGGCCGATCTTGGCGAGCAACAAGTACACAGACAAAAGAAAATGGGTCAAAAGTGACACTAGAAAAAAACATTCTACATTCAATATCCAATTTTAGTGACATGGGTTAGGATTTGCACATTTTCACATTTTGCTACATCAGTGAGTGCATCTATTGAAATGGTGAGTGCTTTTATAGGCAACCGACCGTGAAATACCAACAGCCTTTCTAAAGCCCCTCTTTCACTCTGATCCTCTGGGTGTTTTAATTGCAGATGGTGTGTGTGTGCGGTGGGGAGGGGATTCTGCTTACACATTCATGAAAATCACTTCAAAGAACTCATTCCCAAAGAAGCATCTTGGATATGCCTCAAGATACATTAGCGCTGGTTAAGGGTTTCCCCAGACAGTTTACTGTTCAGAATAGTGTACGCAGAAGCACACGTGCATCATTAGAACCTTACCGTAGCCAGTTTACCGATCTCCAGTTCCACCGCTTTCTCTAAAAGTTCCACTTTTGTCGGAGCCTCTGCAAATAGAAATGAACAGCTCATCTATTTACCCGCCGATTCGAACACACTATTCAGCATATATGACTATTTACTCATATTATTCAGGACCGGTACAATGGGGAAACTCCTGCGCAACGGAAGTCTGCACTCACTGTAGATGACCACATTGACGGGGTATTCCTTGATGGTGGTCCCGACCACATCCATGCAGGTGAAGGTCTTCTGGTCGGCGAGCGTTGCCGCCGTGATGAACAGGCTGGAGTTGTCGGCCATGCTCACACGGGTCTTGTACATGTTTGTAGCAATGACCGTGACATTCCC
>OMOU01043458.1:0-18346 GCA_900312585.1 Malacocephalus occidentalis
GGAAACTCTGGACATGTGATCTGCACACACACATACACACAGACACACAGACACACAGACACAGACACAGACACAGACACAGACACACACACACACACACACACACACACACACACACACACACACACACACACAATAAACAAACAGAAAGCATGGGCAGGGTGCAGAATATTTCTGGGGTTCTCACTACCACACCTACCTTTCTTTTGCACACAAACTCTATGATCTTCTCGGGGGTGCAGCGCACCACGTTCTGCCTGCAGAGCATGACCGCCGAGATAAAGCCGTCCCTCTTGGACACGAAGCGCTGTTCCAAATAAAAGGCCTTCTCATCCCAGCCGACCACCTTGGTCCGAATCTCAAAGGGCTCGCGGAACGCCAGCGAGCGCCGGTACCGGATGGTGGAGGCCCCCACCACCATCCGCGCCCCCAGCCTGTGTGAGGCCATGAACAGCCCGTTTCGCATGTAATGGTGGAACCTGGCAAAGTCACACTCCCTCAGGTAGCGGGAGTTATTCATGTGGCCCATGTAGTCCAGGTCATGGGGCAGGACCATGCCATCGACGCTTTGCTCGGCCATTATGTCCCATATCCGGGGTTGAAACCATGCCTGGAAAAAAACTTGAGCCCCTCTCAGAAAGTACCAAACATCTACAGTGCAGAAGAGCAGCAAGAGGGCACCCAGAACCAGCAGGAACATGTCTCTGGAAGCAAACAAGCCACTGAGTATTAGTAACGACCCCAAAAAGCATGGAACATTATGCACAGCAAGGGTTCTAGCGATAGCAGCATCCGTGGGAGTTTTATGTCGAAGGGTGGTGACGTTCTGACTGGGACTTCTTTGGAAACGGTACTGCTCTGCAGTTATTAATTATTTCTCTACAATAAACCGCAACTTTGACCTCACCAATGACAAGGTAGAAGAGAACGGGGACAGACGAGTAACATGCATCCTACTTATGTGTCTAATCGACGCGAGAACACGTCAAGACAGACACAATCGAACGATAGCTTTCCATCGACAGAGTGCCACCGCCAATGTCAACCGTGGTCATCATCAGGAAGGGCTGCCGTGTCTGTCGCTGCTGCCACAGCCAAATCTGTTAGCCTAGCTAGCTAGAGTTAGCCGGTGGCGTATTCTGTGTAGCCGCTCATATTTCCAACGAGCAAGCGGCGACGACGTTTCCTTGTAACTGTAATCCCTCCAGACATAAACAATACGAGGGATATGTTCAACGATGTGGACATTTGACTTACTCTGTCTTGAGAGAAAAGTCGTTACCATGGGATGCAGTCAAATGGAAGAAGCCGGTAGATGGAGGACGCTTCCTACTTCCGGAAGAGGCGGGTGTCATCGCCCGGGCTTCAGGGCCAAGACGTCAGATCCGACAACCCTCATGGTTGGATTGGAAGACCTCCATATTATCCACCATGATTATCGATTAATTAATGTTAGACGATTCAGCTTTACATTGTGTTGAGTTGATATAGTCTGTATTTGATCATTTATTGGGTCGAGCATTGGACATTATTATTATTATTATAGTACCAATAGTATACAATTAGTATGGAATAAAATGCTAATTAATTCCTTATAAATCATACAATGTGATTTTCTGGATTTTTGTTTTAGATTCCGTCTTTCACAGTTGAAGTGTACCCATGATAAAAAATTACAGACCTTTACATGCTTTGTAAGTGGAAAAACCTGCACAACTCACACTCACACACAGCTTCTGACAAAACTCATACACATACAGTTGCTTCATACTTTGGGTGTGTTAATACTACACTGTTGAAATAAAAACTCACTACTATTCCATACTCAAATCTGTCCATTAGATTATAATTGTCTTTTGCATTGCAAAGTCTCTCAAACTTCTAGAAATATAATCATGGATATTTGATCTTATTCAAATCCAGACAGTAAAAGTAGACTACTGTTGGTTCCAAGAACAAAGCTTTTAATCAAGACAATTAAGGCACAAATGGGTTCACATTGTAGTGTCATACAAAAGACCGAAGGTGTACAAAAAGTCATTAGTGTTTAGTCTATTTTCTTTGTTGTGTTTCCTCTGGGTCTGCTTCACTTGTTTTTCTCATCCAGTCCACCTTCTGCTCTCAGGGCCTGGCTGCTGGCAGAGATGAAGTTCACCCAATGTTGAAGGTCTTCCGGAAACTCTGGGCACTCCACCTGCACACATGAAAACAACCGTCACAGGCTGCAACTGCCATATATCGTGCAAGACTTTCGTTGAGCAATCAGTCACCAAAAGAAAAGAAATACTTGACATACCTTCCTCTTACACAAATGCTGCAGGACCTTGTCAGGACTGCTGCGTATGACGTTCTGCCTGCAGTACATCACGGCGCACACCAGCCCGTCCTTTGTGGAAACAAACCTCTGTTCTAGGAAAAAGGACTTTTCGTCCCACGTGACGATGTGGCTCCGCAGCTCGAAGCCCTCCCCGACGCAGAGAGGCCTCCGGTAGCGGATGGTCGAGGCCCCCACCACCATGTTGGCACCGAGCGCTCGCAGCGCCTTGAACACACCGTTGCGTGTGTACAGCGAGAAGCGGGCAAAGTCGCACTCCCGGAGGTAGCGGGCGTTGTTCATGTGGCCCATGTCTATGTCCCGGGGCAGGACACGCCCCGCCTGCACCTGCTCGGCGGTGACGTCCCACACCGGGCTCTGGAACCAGGCCCAGGTGACCACAGCGGCTACCCGCAGGAAGTACCATACGTCCAGGCAGGAGAAGAGAGCCACCAAGGCAGCCAGTACCCACAGCAGCCACCACATGGTTCTGGGGGAGCACAAGACCAGATGGAGTGAATGGAAGGAAGAACCCAAGAGGAGTCGTTTTACTGCAATAGTGGCCAAGAGGGAATCGCTTTGACAAAAAGGATTCTCTTGTGGAGCACCTTGTCCACGAGGTGTCCCTTAGCTTATCGTTACAACCAGTGACCCGTTAGTCGGCACTATAGCCTACTGCCTACCCCTTGCTGCAGACAGGAAATAAACAGATTCTCCATTCATCTCACTGATGTATGTGGGGTGGTTTTCCTTGCACGTTTGGGGAATTCCTATAACGTGGACCTGCGAAGCCCTTTCAGACTAGAACCGTGATTAAGGAAAATACAAAAAAAAAGTTAACGAGTAGGCTAACATTAATGGTGTGCACCTATGAATGCTCGTCTAATGTACTAGATTGCACCCCTGATTAGTAGAGACAATAGAGAGAAAACCGGTACATCTTTCTTGTTTTGTTGTCCGTTTTACACTACGTTGGCTCAGCCTGTCTCTAGCTAGCTGTCGCCAGTCTCCATGCAACAGGT
The DNA here is from genome assembly GCA_900312585.1 of Malacocephalus occidentalis. Taxonomy (NCBI): domain Eukaryota; kingdom Metazoa; phylum Chordata; class Actinopteri; order Gadiformes; family Macrouridae; genus Malacocephalus; species Malacocephalus occidentalis. Next base: position 3,337 of record OMOU01043458.1, read on the forward strand.
CGGGCTGGTAAATCAGGTCCTGGCCTTGAAGAACTACGGCTCAGTGAAGAACGAAAACTCGCTGCAGAACCCAATACGAAATCATTCACTTTACCTGTGAAACGAAATGATTCATATTGCTTTCAATTGGCAACCACTAACCCTAACCCGTCTAACTACTGCTGCGTTTATCTGGACTACACATTATTATTAGCCTAAATAAACCAAACATTAAAGTGGAATAGTCTGAGAAGTCTGCGGACGGTTTAAAATGGAGACCGAATTGCCCTACCTGTATAGGCTAGAAGTAGAATTAGAAATGCTGTAACTGATACGTTCAGCGTGAACCGGCACCCCTATTAGTGACCTTCGTAACAAGCAGGGTGACCGAATTGAACTATTTACAAAGACATTTAACCAACAACGGAAAATAATAGACTACTTAATAAAGTACTGACGTCGTAATCTACGTCTTAAATCCAGTGTCTTCCTGCGTGTTCACACATTATAGAGTACATGTCCACCGCCAGACTCCGGTCAAGACGCGACTCCTGAGCGGAAGAACTCCTACGCGTGAACACCATAATGCGAGCCTCTCATTGGCCAACGCGTTCCACGTCACGCCTAGACGTAATAATGACTTAAAATAAAAAATAATCTCACAAAACAAAAACAAAATAAACGTGGTTGACGTGTGGGTATTACGTTTTTGTGTCTACGCATATTTTCCTATTGCGTTTGTCTTCATACATATTTATGTGTGTTTAACGGGCTGCAAACTGTTACACAACTGTTGTTCCATACCCAAATCAGCATTTGCATGCAGACTTGTAAATGTGTAAATATATACAAACATAAAGGAAACTACATGAATTAGAAGGGCATTAGACATAGTATTCTGTATGATGAATTATATATATATATATATAAGCATGTTTTAATGGAGGATTGAATGAGCCACACTTTATTTAACTGTTGAACAATATCTGTTGATGAAATAATTAGATGCTGGTATGCAAGCATTCATGTGCATAACAATACAACAAAGGATAATGTAGGCCATTATATTTTCACTTGGAAGGAAGATAAATGTTTTGCAAGAAACAAAACATGACAAATGACTGCATAGGCATGTATTACTCGAGGCCCCCATAATGTAAGACGATACATTTAAAATATGGTTAATAGTTACACACAGCAAGTATTTTCACACGAGCTAAGAAACTAAACTCGGCCATGACTTACAAACTACTGCAATATATGGTTAATAGTTTCACATGGAAGGAAGAGACAAAAACCAATGTCATGTCTTGTCATGATTTACACTGAAGAACAGTAGTTCTACAGTGAGGTAGTGCCTCTACCTCATCAGAGTACAGTCATTAAAAAATCACAATATATGAAAAAAAAAACTGTTTTCTGGCTTTCTTTGAAGCAACTCTGAGATGATTACCTGTAAAAAAGGATGAGGAGGTGTTCCATTTGGGAAAGTCGCGGTTTTTGATGACGTATGTTTACAGGAAGCTGAAGAACAGACTTTGCATGAATGCTGTCTTCTAAACTTGTGATTAGCGAGGAACATTCAGCTACTTTACTAAAGTTTCAAGGCACTGGTGTTTGAAGTTGATTAACTTTGTATTCCCTCGCCCTTTTCTTCATATGTTGATCTTGTTGAAGGTCACTTGTCACGAGCCCATGGCTTTCCCCCATCTGTGGATCAAATGGTTTTCTGGAAGAAAAAAACATATATATATAAAAACTTCTTTTTTGTTTGACAGAACACAAGAAAGCTGTCCACAAATAAGACAAGACAGGCTAGAGAGAGGCTTCTCTCTTGGAGGCCTACTAGACCACCAATCATATAAAGCACCAGTAAAATATCATTATACTAACTTAACAGTACACTCAAATACTCATCACAGGCATAAGCAAAATGTAAATCGTACGTTTTAAGATGATCCTCGATGTCCTTGCGCTCGTAGACTGTTCCATACTTTGTTTTCACAGGGTCCACAAATATCCTCTTACTGAGTGGACATATCAGATGTTGGGGTGTGTGAGCAGAACCCAGACAACCCACCAATTCCTTTCAGGGGAGAAGTAATCAAGCAGTTTAATACTTAATTCATTCAAAAAAGGCGAAGGCCAGGTACCAAGGTACATCACAAAAAAATGTATGTCATATTGAAAAATTGTATATTTTCTTGCAATGGTAATGCAGAAGTACTTGAGTACATGAAGTCCACTTTGTTATTAGTTGTACAAGATGTTGGATACAATATCTGAATATTTCCTCAAGTAAAAAGAATCCTTAATAGAAACTCACCCGCTCCTTGTCATTGAAGGACTTGGCTGCGGTTTTGGCCGTATGCTCCATGGCTTCTTGTTGGTACTTCTCCTTGCTGGATAGAAATTCCTCAGCCAAAATGCTGTTGGAAAAAAAATCAATAGAAATACATAGTTACAAAATAACAATATTTTTTAACTTTAGACATGCCGCTATAGAGTATACATGTCTATAAACCCAAGGCAACATGCTAATGTATTGCAGAAATGATATTGACTTTGGTCTGCATCACAAAATTGCTCCATCTGATTAGCATTCAATGCAAACCTATAAAATAAAAATGTCAACCTATGCTATCAGGAAGAAAACAAAGGAAACATGTAAACATTAAATACGTTGTGTTTTAAACAATGCAAAAAGATCTTGCCTGTCTAGTGGATCTTCAGCTTCAGGGGCGATGAGCAGTCCATATATGGCATCCAGGATCTCCTTCATGCTGACGTGGGCATTGTAGTTGCGGTCCAATATGTGATGACATATTCGTCCAGAATTGTTGATGTTGCAGTGGTACACCTTTGCTCCTGTTAAGATAATGTAACTGAAATAGTTGATTGGCTCTTTCACAACGACAATAGACATACAGTATGTAAATAATACAAATAATACAAAAAGGATACGTGTGTGACAAAGCGGATTGTAGGAGGCTTCACTGGGTAATCCATCTCAAACTGACAGTACAGTTCAAAGACTCCCTTCTCATACGGTGTGGCGGGGGGGCCCTGCATCAGAACCTTCCAAAACGCTATGGACAGTTAGGAAGCAGAGCTCACAGTTAGGAATCAGGCATCACAGTTAGGAAGCAGAGCTCACAGTTAGGAATCAGGCATCACAGTTAGGAATCAGAGACAACAGTTAATAATCAGAAACCCCAGTTAATAATCAAAGACAGCAGTTAGGAATCAGACATCACAGTTAAGAATAAGAAATCATGACCTTTAAATACATAGTATAGTACCTTTTTTTTAACATTACCTTAAGACATAAATCTAAAACACAGCTGTGGGAATGTTTGGTGTGTTGTTGGTGGCTGGCTTAATTGGCCTCACCTGGCCCAGTTAGTCTGGGGGGGTGGGGCTGCAAGCCTGTGGTGCATTGGCTAATCAGTGCGCCACAGGTTAAGTCAGCCACCAGCACACACACTGAGGGGAGCTCTAGCATGCTAGCTAGCAAACACTCCATCTGCTCCTTACCATTTTCTTTACAACTTTACAATAAACCGGATTTCAAACACCACAACCCGCCTGTGTCCTTGGAGGAGCCCCGAACTGAAGTCACTATCGTGGCATTGTGGCAGTGACTACGCTACAACAGCGTACATGTAAAACAATGCAGTAGGTCAGTAGGTCAGCATCTTGTGTCAATTACGATGTTGCCCAACACGGGCAAGATTCTCACGTACTAAAGTCGGACTCTGAGGGGAAGATGGTGAAGTATGGATGAGGGTCACAGTGCAGGCTCCTCAGCTCGTCCAGAATACGCTTCTCCCTCTCCATCATGAGCCCTTTCTTTGATTCCATGATGTTCTTTTTCAAAGCACTGTGTGGAGCGACATGTTTAGTTCAGGAAGGGAAGCGAGGCGGGGGGGGGACAGAGAGGTTGTTGGTTTTCTACATACTTCTCCGTCACGGTCACTTTGTTGCTGAAGTTGCTCGGCAGAGATGTCTCCGGGAGGTCATCGTAGCCGCATTGGGCAAAGGTGCTTCTTAAAACATCCTAGTGCACGGAACATTTGACGGCAAGTGTGTTTTTGTTTTTTTTCAACAATATCTTTATTGCATTTTCAAAGTTTAGAAAACAAAAGAAAACATAAGGCCAACAAAGTGACAATCCTTGTCAGGTGTGTTTTTTGAAAGACAGCCATTGATAAACAACGACAAAAAGTAGCTGTTTGTGAACGGCGTTGTGGGGAAGTATGGCTCAACTACCACTCACCTCACTTGTGATGGCGGACGGCTCAAGTTTTTGCTTGGGTTCCCGCATTTCCAGAGAGAGAACGGTCTCAACCTCAAAAAGCTTCAGGCCGTCCGTGCTCGTCTTTGGCTTGAAACAGCAACCTCCTGATCGCAGTCGGAAAAAAAACAAAGTAAAAATAGAAAAATAGGGGTTCTTGACTTATGGAATGAGATACTGCTTAGCTACCTACCGGTGGCGTTGCTGATTGCACACAGTGTGTCGTTATCTACGCCTCCCAGCAGGATGGAATCCACGATGATGTTGGACTCAATCAGATTTATTGTGACGGTTTTGGTACTTACCGTCGACCTGTGTGGGCAATGGGTCACATAGTTTCACAACCCCGCAGAAAAAAACCCATTGTAAATCCCCATCTGTAGTAAATGATCTGTACAAATCTATGCAACTATATATAGAGTATAGACATGTCCCTTTGTTTGGATGCATTATAATCAAAGTTTGTGGTTCATGTTTGAGCTTGCGTGTTAGGTTGTGAGAGAGCATGATCCTTTCAGAGGCTAAAGGAAAAGAACCCCCACAAATCCAAATGTACCCAAAATCGTTTCCATCTGTGAGACATATGATGCGGAGTCTACATTCTGGGAACCTCTTCTTCACCGTTCCCAGTTCTTTGACGCCGCGTTGTAAGGCATCGTACAGGACAGTCGCTCCGCTTGGTTGAAGCTGGCGCAGATGTTCCTGTTAGTGACAGGTCAGTTTAGGGTCGGGTCTAGTGTATACAGCCTTTCATCACGTTCCACTGTTTACATTTATATACCATTCAGTATGTTTCATCATTATAATAATATAAGATCCAACTATAATGGGAGGAGACTGTATGCTGGGTATGTATGCATGGTTGTCGCTCCTTCGATTTTCTGTACATCCGCTCATCCGATGGACGTCACACTTGATGGGTGTAGACCCAAGGAAGTGTCGTGCTGAGTGTGTGAAGTTGTACCACATGACTAGTCTTTTAAAAACATAGTTAAAGGTGCAACCTTTTGAAACAAAACAATCCAATCAAAGTCCTCCCCACTCCCTCCCTCGCTACATGTCTCCACCATTGAGTGTTGCAATTCACATAGCTGTGATTGACAGGCAACCAATCACAGAAGAGATGCCATGAATTGTCCGAAATTAGCTGGCAATGGTCTAAAATCTAAATGGGATCACACGGAGGCAGATGCAGTCAACTTGAAACTTGAAACATCACCTTGAATTTTTCCAGAGTTTCCGTGAACGTATGTATGACTTTCACTTGTGAGCTGAACTGCACGAGGCCGATCACGTGGTGGAAGTCATAGGCCATGGTCCGTGTTGCAAAAGTGTCAAAGAGCTCTTTCACGGCATCCATCTTCTTCATTCTCAATGCACCATAGCACTCCTCCTCCATGGAGGAACTGGTGTCCATCAGCACCTAAAAAGTTATCAAGGCTTACATACATTGTAGAATTTCAATGTATACAAGCCATTCCTATACGATTACTATGGATTCATTCAGCAGACGGTCCAAAGCGACTTGCAGACACTTACCAGAATTGCTTCTTTTGGAGTCCTGCAAGTACTAAATGTGTGGTCACCTGAATGGTTACCCGTTCTATATGAAAGACCAAATGCAAAGTGGGAGAAATATTACTTCTAATTGGTTTAGATGGATAAATAACCCATTTATCTATCCACATTTTCCTTCCTTATTATATTATGTGTCTTTATTTGCTTTCTTGTTTCCTTAGCATTGACACATATGTTATATACAATATACAATACAAACATTTTCAATTAAAGGATAACCAGTTTTATTCAACCTTTATCTCCATCTATCTGCATTAGGGATATAGTGTGAAAAGGCCTGCGGCTGTTACCGATGCTCTCTCTCTGTGTCTCTGAGGTGCAGCTCTGTGCGGATGCAAAATATGACCCCAACGCCGTCATTTGACGAGGTCAAGGACAGCGTTATCAAGTACATTTGTTACATATAGGATGACCTATTGTGTGCATACATACACACATACATGTTTGTTATGTTTATGTACCTGGCTGCTAGTTCATCCACATCCACTAGTTTTCTGACGCCAGTGAGTAAATCCCACATGAGAACCTGCTGTGGGTGGCATTTATCTTTACCCAGAAACACGCCGAGATTATCTGCAAGAAGATGTCCTTGTTAATGAACAAATAACACAGTACTATTGCAGTGTGTGGATTAATGGCACCCTGTGTGACTAAACACACACACACACCTGGTACACGCATACATATTTTGAGTCAGACTCTGAGTGACCAACCCACAGCATCATTCACTGTAATGCGGTACCTTCACTCAGTTGAACGAGCAGAGGGGCGCTCTGTCCCGTGTCCTTTAGTAGGAGCGGCGGTGTCACGCAGAGGTAGGGGAACTCTGCCAGCCTCTCCGTCATGTCGGCAAAGGTCTCCTTCATGTTCACTTGAAAGCTTTTAGCAACAGAGGGATGTGTGGGCATTTCACTGCATATCCTGTATGTGTATGTGACGAAGAGACAAAGAGACATACTTCTCTCCAAGCATGTCGCCGTGAGATATCCAAAGATGGTATTTTGTGATGAAGGGAGGCAGGCTGAGCAGTAGCTTCTCCATCTCGGTGGCTCTGCTCAGTGACGCCTCCTGCAGGTCCACTTTGGAGCAGTTTGGAATTTTCTCTCCGTCTTAAGTAAAAACAAAATCAAACCAATGTGAATGAAGCTAACAATATAGTCATATGCAAATATTGACTTTAGATCTGAAATGATACATGCCCTTCGGCAGGTCGTAGTGATAGTTACTACAGATAACGTCATCTTCTAAAACTAGCATGGATATGTGCTTGATTAACAACATTAATGAATGTTTATCATAATTGCCATTATCAGATTCCATTCTCAATTTAGTACTGAAATCATTTGAGCTTTTTTCAAATGTTCTTGGGTACTGGCATCCCAGGACTAGCCAAGTGTGTACATGTCAGAAAGATAATCAAGTGGACTGTCCTGTGTCCTTCACCTCTGATCTTCTGAAGAACGTGTGCCCTTTCATAGACGACCGGTGTTCCAGGTACGTGGACCGGCTCACAGAAGCGCAGACCTTGCTCAGACACCAGCTGTATCACTGCGTAGTTCTCGTGCTCTAGTGACTCAACCTGGTTGATTCATTGATGAAAATGGTTCAATCACATGACTGAAAAAAGAAAAGTCAGACAGAGTGATGAAACATACCTTCGCCATCGCTATGAGATACGCCCAACAATGTGTTGTGTACTCAAAGACATCCATGTCCTCTATTGGTTTTTCCTCAGTGCGCTGACCAGGCCTTGGCAAGAGTTCTCTGAACAGCACGTACAATCCCTCCACGATGGCTATCTGCAGAGGGTGGGAAAGAATCATGAAACCACATGACGTATTACGGGCCATGGTGGTGTCAGGGGAACAACGGTGGAACGTGCCAAATGACAGCTAAATGCTAACAGTACCGCAGCACGAACCTTCTGAGTTTTTGTGATGGTCAGGTTCTTGCAGATCAGCTGGTACAAGCTCTGAACCAGAGGGCTACAGCCGGTCAGCTTGCGTATGTAAGCTATCACTGTTTCAAAATCACTTCCAGACTTTTCTTTTTTCTGTAAGAGGGCAAAACACTAACAATGTCCTGTATATACTATTTCAGAAGGGAATGGAGGGAATGACAAGACAGAAAATGGTTGTGCCTGTAATCAGTTACCACAGAATACAGCGCGGAGAGAAACACACTCTGGCCCTGAGTGGTTTGTGGCACCAAGGGTTCAACGTCATTGTCGAACAACGCGAAAGTATTTTGCGTCACTTTGTGAAACGAAGACAAGGAGAAGTTCAGCGTTGACCTTCTGTCCTCAGAGATGTCACAGTTCTCCAACACGTCACAATCATGGAGGTCCCCTCTGCCAAAAATGGAGTCGTCTCATCATTAGAAACAAAACTCCCTGCATGACAACACTACGAGGGTATATTTTGTAGATATTTTTATCTTACTGGTAGATTTTAGCTTACTGGTAATGTAGAGCACGTGCTGGGATTCTACTTTCATTTGCCAGTTTGTTTGTCAAGTCGCTGATTGTGTCCGTGGTCAAATTGACTGAGATTTCAAAGTTTCCCTGCGAAAGGAAGACAGAGACAGAGTGGCAAACATTGCTCAAAATTTCATCTTGATGTTATGTTACCTTTTTAATTTTTGCTTGACTTTTCTATTGTAACTATTGTTCTATTGTATTCTTACACAAACTAAACAATTGTGTATAATGGAGCGACTGTTTTCATCAAAATTATACTAATTCACGATGCATTTGTTTGTGGATGTCAACCCAATATATATATATATACATATATATATATATACTGCTCAAAAAAATAAAGAGAACACTTAAACAACACATCCTAGACCTCGATGAATGACATATTCCAGTTGAAAATCTTTATTCATTACATAGTGGAATGCGTTGAGAACAAAATAACATAAGAATGATCAATGGAAATGAAAAGCATTAACCCATGGAGGTCTGGATTCTGAATCAGACTCAAAATAAAAGTGGAAAAATCTGATCACAGGCTGAACCAACTTCTGTGGAAGTTCCTCAAGACAATTCAAAATGAGGCTCAGTAGTGTGTGTGGCCTCCATGTGCCTGTATGCACTCCTTACAACGTCTGGGCATGCTCCTGATGAGACGACGGATGTTCTCCTGAGGGATCTCCTCCCAGACCTGGATATCAGGGTATCAGTCAACTCCTGGACAGTCTGTGGTGCGACGTGGCGTCGGTAGATGGAGCGAGACATGATGTCCCAGATGTGCTCGATTGGATTCAGGTCTGGGGAACAGGCAGGCCAGTCCATAGCATCAATGCCTTCGTTATGCAGGAACTGCTGACACACTCCAGCCACATGAGGCCGAGCATTGTCATGCATGAGAAGGAACCCAGGGCCGACTGCACCAGCATATGGTCTGACAATGGGTCTGAGGATCTCATCCCGGTACCTAATGGTACCTCTGGCTAGCACATGGAGGTCTGTGCGGCCCTCCAAGGATATGCCTCCCCAGATCAAACCGGTCATGCTGGAGGATGTTGCAGGCAGCAGAATGTTCTCCACGGCGTCTCCAGACTCTGTCACGTCTGTCACACATGCTCAGTGTGAACCTGCTCTCATCCGTGAAGAGCACAGGGTGCCAATGGCGAATCTGCCAATCCTGGTGTTCTGTGGCAAATGCCAATGGGGCTGCACAGTGTTGGACTGTCAGCACAGGCCCCACTTGTGGATGTCGGGCCCTCATACCACCCTCATGGTGTCTGTTACTCACAGTTTGAGCAGATACATGCACATTAGTGGCCTGCTGGAGGTCGTTTTGTAGGGCTCTGGCAGTGCTCCTCCTGTTCCTCCTTGCACAAAGGACCAGATAGCGGTCCTGCTGCTGGGTTGTTTGTAACTACGGCCCCCTCCACGTCTCCTGGTATCTCCTCCATGCTCTTGACACTGTGCTGGGAGACACAGCAAACCTTCTTGCCACAGCGCACATTGATGTGCCGTCCTGGATGAGCTGCACTACCTGAGCAACTTCTGTGGGTTGCAGACACTGCCTCATACTACCTCTAGTTGTGAGGGCACTGGCAACATGCAAAAGTAACCAAAAATCAGCCAGAAAGGATGAGGACAGGGAAATGGTCTGTGGCCACCACCTGCAGAACCATTCCTTTATAGGGGTTGTCTTGCAAATTGCCTCTCATTTCCACCTGTTGTCTGTTCCATTTGCACAACAGCAGGTGAAATTGATTCACAATCAGTGTTGCTTCCTAACTGGACAGGTTGATATCCCAGAAGTGTGATTGACTTTGAGTTACATTGTAATGATTATGTGTTCCCTTTATTATTTTGAGCAGTGTACATTGGGGTATGTACCGTATGGACAGAGGTGTCCCCAGAAATGATATAGAGTCTACAGTGCATATAAGAATATACAGAATCTACAGTACGTATGAGAATATACGGAATCTACAGTGCATATAGTAGTGTAGATGTTCATAAATATAGTTACATGTACAGTATGGATGGAGGTACTGTATATGCAGTAGTGCGTATACACTGAGGTATACAGCGGAGTATATGCGGGGGCCGGTGCAAGTGTCTGGCGGGTCCGGGTCTGGAGTCGATGTGCAAAAATGTCTGACGGGTCCAGGTCCGGGTCCAGAGTTGACGTGCAGATGTTTGGCGGGTCCGGGTCCAGAGTCGCTGTGCAATGTGGGATCTGCAGAGAGTATACAGAGAGGACAGTGGGGTATATACAGTACATGTACAGTACAGGGTATATATAGTTATGTACAATAATATACAGTATACGGGGTAGTGCAAATGTACAGCGTGCGAGTCTGACAGTGGTGCTGGAGTCAGTGTGCAGTTAGGAGGGTGTTGGTGGTGTAGGGGGTAGGGAGTAGTGCAGGTGTGCAGATGTCGGTGGTGGGGGGGACTCACCGGGTTGAAGAGTTCAGAAGAGCGGTGGCCCTGGGGAAGAAGCTGTTGCTGAATCTGCTCGTCCGGGTCCAGAGGGATCTGTAGCGCCTCCTGGAGGGTAGGTGGCAATGCTGCATGCCCTTCGCAGACAGCGCTTGTGCTGGACAGCCTCGATGGTGGGGAGGGGGCAGCCGGTGATGCGTTGGGCCGTTTTCATGACTCTCTGCAGTGCTGTCCTGTCCGAGGCGGTGCAGTTGCCATACCAGACTGTGATGCAGTTGGTCAGGATGCTCTCGATGGTGCAGCGGTAGAAGTTCACCAGGATCTGAGAGGAGAGATGTAACTTCTTCAGTCTCCTCGGGAAGAAGAGGCGCTGGTGAGCCTTCTTGACCAGGGCGGAGGAGTTGAGGGACCAAGAGAGGTCCTCGGAGATGTGAACGCCCAGGAACTCGAAGCTGGAGACACGCTCAACCTCCATTCCATTGATATGGATATTGGAGTGTGTGACACCCTTAGTCCTCCTGTGGTCCACGATGAGCTTCTTGGTCTTCTTGGTGTTGAGTGCCAAGTTGTTTTTGGCCCACCAAGCTGTAAGGTGCTGGACCTCCTCCCTGTAGGCTGTCTCATCGTTGTCGCTGATGCGGCCCACCACCGTAGAAGGGGACCAGGCCAGAGAACTAGAAGGGGGCCAGGCCAGAGAACTAGAAGGGGGCCAGGCCAGAGAACTAGAAGGGGGCCAGGCCAGAGAACTAGAAGGGGGCCAGGCCAGAGAACTAGAAGGGGGCCAGAGAACTAGAAGAGGCCCAGGCCAGAGCACTAGAAGTGGGCCAGGTCAGAGATTAAGTCTTTGTAACAAGCCGCAGAATACAATTCACACAACTTGGCATGCTCGTAATTTGAGGGAGAGTGAGCGAGAGAGATAGAGAGAGAGAGAGATAGAGAGATAGAGAGATAGAGAGATAGAGAGAGAGAGAGATAGACAGAGAGACAGAGAGACAGAGAGACAGAGACAGAGAGAGAGAGAGAGAGAGAAAGTGAACAACTTACAGGATTTGTTGTCAACAAGCTTTGCACATACCGGTACCTCAATTATAATGCCCATCCCTGTGTGAATCTGGGCGGCATACCAGCATGACACACACTAAGAGAAGGTTACCTCGGTCATCTGAACAGTGAGTCAAATGGATACAGCGGTGTGGGAATCATGTTCTACCATGAGCCTCAGAGTGGACGTGTCTTATACCTTAACTCTTGCTCTATCGGGGCACTGGGTGATTGGTGACTTAAAAGCTGTCTCAATATATGTTTAATGATAGCAGTATTCTGCTTCTACTCAAAATGAATTAGTAACTTCTAATATCTTGAACATTACATTGTATCATAATCACAATGTAAATGTAATAGTCCCTGACTGTAGCCTGACTGGGGCTATATTTCCCGGCCTGAATTATGTTCCCAGTCTGGCCCTGCTGCCCACTTCATGAACTGAACTTGGAAAGGTCTCTCGATAGAGTCCCTTGCTGTATTGTGAATTATACAATTATTTATCTCATGAACATCCGCTTTTATAGGTTTATCTGCTCTCCGAGCTGAGCCGTCCTTTATTATATTATATTCCTTATATTATTATCCTACCATCAGATGTAGCCCCACTTGTTCAACTCGACAGTCCATCAATCCCGCTGGCAGCCTACAGTATGTCTGTCCTGACACACGACCTCAGCCTGTTTTGTCATGTTGCTGTCATGTGCTTCTTCACACAGCCAGCACCTCAGGAATCTCTCGCTGCAACAGCAGTGACATTGTTTCGTGACAAACTTAAATGAGTAGAATTGTGCCAAAGAGGGGGGTGTGTAAACTGGTTTGCATGCGATGATGGCAGGCATAGACTGGCTTTTATATTGGATTTAGATCTGAACCAACTACAGCTAGCAAATAAAAAATATGAGCGCATTATGGGTTGAACGTGGTACTTATGTTGACAAGTCTAGTGTTAACTCTTAATTAACAAAGAATCTCTCTCTCTCTCTCTCTCTCTCTCTCTCTCTCTCTCTCTCTCTCTCCACCTAACCCCAGACTCTAAGCTGGGCCAGGTGAGGCTGCTTAAACCAGGTACCAACCCCACACACACTCCACATGAGGGCTTTTGGTAAATAAATCCGAGTTTGACAGATATGCATTCATCAAACCTACACCCATGTGTTCACCACCATACTTGGCAATGGAAGGTAGTAATCAAACAGGCCTTCTATTCAATGAAGTCGTTTTTTCGTTTTTTTTTTTTACAGTGTGCAAAGGGAAGGCAATAAACAAATATTTGTTCAATAAAAATCACACAATAATGTAGCAACATCTCTGTTTACCACAATGCCGCGGGCTTCGCTGGGTTCTTCCGGAAAGACGGAGTTGTTTGTCAAAAATAAAGATGTTTTTAATAACCAACGTAACTCGCTACAGCGCGTTGAAATAATGTATTAGAAGAGTCCACGTAATGGCGTAAACTCCACGTAGTTTGCGCGCGTAGCGAGGGGGGGCTCTCCTGCCGTGCGTCCCGAGCCTCTGCTGCAGGAAGAGCGCACAGCTGTTATTCCATCGCATTTCGTTAATTGCACTCATTTGCTACAGCTGCGTCTAATTCCAGCCATTTCGCCTGTCAACACGAACCACGCCCCCTCGTAGCTAACAGCATAGCGCAAATAGCAATAGTTATAGTTTTGTTTTTTTTAAATCAGCATTTTGGCAGGCATGGGGGAATTGATTGGTATTTGGCAATGTTATGCACCCATGCTATCGCACCCATCACACCCATCACACCGGCTCACCTGGCAGTTTATTTTCGGGTGCTTGTGCATGGGTGCAGCACCCGGAAATAAAATGCCTTATAGTCCTCCATCGGCGCACCGCTTAGCTGGTGGGCTCTTCATGTTGACCGCAGATTTAGTTAACGATTTAGCTCTCATGCTGTGGCTCCTTTTACAAGTAACACTATGTTCACTCTGAGCCCGAAGGCCTGCTTGACATTAACACCGGCAGGTCCCAGCATGAGGAGAAAATGAATAATCGAAAAATGCTTTGTTATCACAGGAGCGAGCGTAAAGGTTGCATTCGTGCATGACCTTCTAGAACCGCGCCCGCGATAAACGAAGGCTTGAAAGGAATCCGCGCCCTCTCGGATTCGATGGGACACGGCGATGAGTGATTGACAGGCTCAGCCTCCGTGTTTGAAATAAATAGGACGCTCCTCCACCTGCTCCTCACTCACTCTCTCTCCCTCTTGCTATCTCGTTCTTGCTCTCACGCCTTTGTGGTCGGCACTGCAGTAGCATCGCTTCAACCATGATGACCATGTCCTCTCACTCCTCAAGAAGCTCCATGGGGGGCAGCTCTATGCTCTCCGGGAGGTCCGGGGGCGGAGGGTTCATGGGTGTCAAGGCTGCCAGCGTGTACGGCGACGCCGGGGTCTCCCGAGTGCGCATGTCCTCTGCCTCCAGGTCCTTCTCATCCGGCGGCGGCGGCGGCGGGGGTGCCATGTTCGGCATGGGAGGAGGCTACTCCTCCTCAGGGGGCTTCAGCGTCTCCGGGTCGGAGGACAGCGTCATCGGCAACGAGAAGTTCACCATGCAGAACCTGAACGACCGCCTGGCCACCTACATGGCCAAGGTGCACAGCCTGGAGAAGGCCAACGGTGACCTGGAGCTGAAGATCCGCCAGTTCCTGGAGAGCAAGACGGGGCCCGTCAGCAAGGACCACGGAGCCTTCTTCCTCACCATCTCCGAGCTGGCAGCCAGGGTGAGCCTCGTCATCTCATCCTAGCTCATGCTTATTCACGCACCTTTGAAATGCGCTCGTGTTGCTCGCCGTTCCCAAGAGCACATTATCCGTGGTTACACATGAACACAAGTTTAGACGTAGGTATTTGATTTGAAAGGGTGCCAAGGTGTTAGAACCAGGAACTTTAAACCAGGGCTATAAACTATGCTAACTTGTGCTTTATTCTTTTTTTTTTTGCATTCTTCTGTGTTTAGATCAAAGGTGCCACTCTGGCTAACGGTTCTGTCCATCTCAACATCGACAACGCCCGGCTGGCAGCAGAGGACTTCAGAATGAAGTGAGTACTGAAGGCATAAACAAGGCATCATGTCGGCCAGAGTAGAACTATCTTGCTTTCTTTTTTTTCTGCTTAACCTTGGCCAAGTGCTTTGATTGTAACATTAAACAGACACATTTTGATATACATAGAAAATGATTCA
>OMOU01043508.1:4061-14423 GCA_900312585.1 Malacocephalus occidentalis
TCCACCCCCTACACTCTCCCAAAGGTATGGTTACTTTGGCCAGGACAAGCCTGAAGTGGTGCAGCTGATGTTTTGCCTCGTCTCTGGCTGTCTGACGGACGGCCAGACGGTTGTCTCAGTGTCTGGGGACGAGATGGTGCACATGAACACCAGGGACCTCACGGGCATCCGCATTCTGAAGAGAGAAGGAGTGGAGGTATGTTGGCAACTTATCAACAGACCACTACTGATTGTTTGGTTGATTTCTAGTGAGTCCATCATCCACACACTTCTGCAGCCAGACTACACCTACCCCTTTCTCGTTGGGAAAAATAAAGTGAACTATAATACACTTGTCAAACTCAAGGCCCGGCATCTTATTTTATGTGGCCTGTGAGAGGTTGCAAAGAATATCATTTGATTTTCATACAAATCAGGCTGGCCATCGGGAGCACCGGGAGTTTTTCTGGTATGGTGGCCTGGTTGTCTATATAAGCACATTCCTTGTTTACAATAACTAAGGCAATAAAGCTGTTTCTGATGACCTGCAGGTCGCAGATTTTAAAAAAAGTCCATAGTCATGCCACTGGCAGGCTAGGCCACTGCTTATTTGCAACAGCGCAGCATTTCATCATATCCAAATCATAGCCAAAATGCACCATGATCGAGACAAGGATCAAATCTTCCATCTCAGCCGTGAGTGAGGCCCACTGTCCTACAAAGGATCCACGGGATCCATATTCCCTGACTACATGGCAGATGTGATGACCCAGCATAGAGCCTTTGGTGATGTGATGAAGACCCTTCGATACACCGGCGTGAAGTACAGCCCATTTCTCAATTAACTCCGTCGAGTTAATTGCATTGCGCACGGACGGTCCTCTGGTTCGCCTTAGCTGGAGATTAGAAGAAGAAGAAGAATCGGACGGAACATCGCCTGGATGTCAGCCATCACTGCAACAGGCTCGTGTCGGAATCTGATCAGGACACTGGTGAGGGAGTTTGTAAGATTGGGACCTGGTAACAGTTGCCAATTTAGCGATGTCCCCACAGTCAAATTGTTGCTTAGTGTATAAACCAACATTTTTAAGCATGTTTAAAAATAAACAAATAAATGCATTTCTGCCTCGCCGTATGCCAGCGTATGCGATGTATACAAACTTGTGTTTGAAACATGGAACTGCAGTCCTGTGCCTGCAGTCCCGTGTGAAGATCAAAGTCTTACAGCCCCGACATAGAGAAGCTCAGCAGTGAGAAACAGAAATCACATCAAACAGGTGAGAACAGCTATTAATAAAAATATGTATTTTAGAACCTGAGCAAACTGAACCAGAACAAACTGAAATGGACTGAAGTCATAATTAAATAGAAACTGGCCTATTTTTATGTTTACTCTTTTTAAAGCTATTAGGCTGCAGCTATATATTTTATTTATTTCAAAGTGGGCTCCTTTTTATTTTATTCATTTTCCACAAATAAGGGAAGGACTCAAATAGACCTGCATGGTCTTATTTCAAAGTAGGTCTACACATGCAGGTGTTTTTTCTCCTCTTCATAAGAGTTTGAGGTTTTCCTTTGTTAGGTAAAAACAGCAATAAAATGTCAACAGCTTTGTTTTTGTTGTTTTATAATTTCATGAATTCAACAAACTATACTGTAGTTCTTTTACAGTGGGTGACACTTTTTTTTGACGCAGCTGTAGCGAATGAGTGCAATTAACGGAATGCTATTTAATAACACCTGTGCACTCTTCCTACAGTAGAGGCTGGGTACGCACGGCACGGGAGAACTCCGCCAGGTCTCCGACAGCCCCTCTCCACGCCAGAAAAGGACTGCATTAGACAGACTTTTCTTTCCCGTTGTTTCCTTAAATGCGCTGGCACCAATGTAGCAATGTCTCCTTCTGCCACAATGCCACGGTCGTGGCTTCTCTGTGTTCGCCCGGAAAAATGGAGAGGACGGCCTAGCGTTGAAAAAGATGTTTTTAATAAACAGAAATCGCTACAGCTTGTTTGGTTTATTTATTTAGCCGTAAATACTGTAAATATTGTGATCCCTTCAATTTGTGTTCTTTAGTTAAATTGTTCTGTTGCACATTCCGCTGGACATCACCACTTTTTCTTTCACTGCAGATCCTGTATGTGTATATGACAAATAAATATCTTGAATCAGTCATTTTCAGTACTTTCCTCCATAGTATTTCGCAGCTTGCCCCGCCTCTCTCTAGGGCTGGTTCTACTGGCATTACTGCCTCATCTATTCTCATTGGTTGGAATTGAGTACAGGCAAGCCTCTCCATCACAGGGGGGATAGCTCTCTAGCGAGGCAGACAGTTACTATATATTGTGTCAACATGGAATCTGGGTTATTTTCATTAAAATCAATATCACCAAGACTCAATCACTGCTTTCTTTGTGTTCAACCCCAGGTTGTCCTTTTGTTAGCGAATGAGGACCACGTGTCTAAATCGCTATCTGATTACATGGCTGAGAGGAGTGGCTGTGAGGTCAAGCAGGTGGGAGCAGAGCCCCTGGACGATGTTAAGAAGTGGATAGAGGAGAGAGGACTGGACTGGAAAGCTGTGGCGTTCATGGGTAAATTTTTCCTTTATTTACTTTTAGGGTATGTTTTTATATAGAACTAGCGGATGTACCCGACTTTGTCCGGGCAAGCTCCTGCCCTCCTCCTGGTTGCCACAGAAACAGCTGCGTGTCCTCCCCCGCTGAGTTTTGACCTTTTCAAATTTCTCCCCAGACGAACGTACCCCTAGACACCAATTTTAATCAAAATCCTGTGATATTTGGGCATTTGACCTTCGTGACCCGATGTCAAGGTCAAGGTCAAGTCGCACAGGCATTTTGACCATTCCAAAATACTGGAAAGTACCCCTAGCCACACATTTTAAGCGAAATCCTGTGATATTTGGGCATTTGACCTTCAAGCGACCTGATTTCAAGGTCAAGGTTTCGAAATTACTCCCCAGACGAAAGTACCCCTAGACACCAATTTCCATCGAAATCCCGTAATATTTGGGCATTTGACCTTCACGTGACCCGCTTTCAAGGTCAAGGTCACGTTGGCCAATCGATTTGACCTTTTCAAATTTCTCCCCAGACGAAAGTCCCCCTAGCCACACATTTTCATCAAAATCCTGTGATATTTGCGCATTTGACCTTCACGTGACCCAATTTCAAGGTCAAGGCCAAGTTGCACGGGCATTTTGACCGGTCCAAAATACTCCCCGTCGGAAAGTACCCCTAGCCACACATTTTCATCGAAATCCCATGATATTTGGGCATTTGACCTTCAGGCGACCCGATTTCAAGGTCAAGGTCACATCGCACAGGCATTTTGACCAGCCTATGTTTCTCACAGGGTCAAAGTACCCCCATGTACCAAATTTGGTGTCGATCCTTCGACAGACGGCGGAGTTCACTTGCCGCAAACCCACAGACTCACAGACAGATTTTCACATTTATATAGTAGATACAATGATGCCAGGACAGATGTATAATCATCTACAGGTATAAAGTGGAGTTGTGTCATCATGCTCATGTTTTCATGTTTTCTCCTTCCTTCCTTCTTATCCCCCTCGGTCCTCAGGTTTTGATGAACCAGACGTGGAGTGTCTCAAACTTGCCGGGCTCAGCGCCGTGCCACAAGACGCTCCGTCTGTGGCAGGTAATGCCGCCAAGTACACATGTCACGCACGTGGCGGCCAGGGAGCGGTCAGAGAGTTCGCTGACCACATCCTCCTGCTCAAGAAGAAGGCCAAATCTCAGATGGAACAGGAACGCATCAACCGGAAACACTTCTGAGACGACTACACCTGTGAAGGAAACTGTGAAGGAAACTTCACAGATGTAGGTCAGTCGGGGTGATGATTCAAATCTTTGGTTGAAAGACATTAAGTCAAGTTCATCTTTAATAGTTGAATTGTTGTGTTTGTGGAACTGTTCCACAAGCTTTTCCTTCTAGAAGGAACAGCCCATGATTTATACAATGTTTTTTGTGGGGGGTGTAGGGATAACTCTTCTGTGTGCAATTTTGTTTTCCATTTCCTCATTGATTGTTTTATAATCAATCCCTTTTTTTTTTTTTAAATCAACAATGACTTAACAAGGTGGGAAACAGATAATATCAATATTCAACACTTTATTTCTATTCAGCTTAGCAATTGTTTACATTTTGATGATCACTTCTACAACATTTCATAGGAAAAATGTCCCATTTTCACTAGTCACTGACAAACCCTGACAAACCCAAATCATGAATTATGTTTGAAAAAGTTATCAATGATGTAATGTTTAAGAAAAATCAACTTTCATATTTTCCAATAAATCTTGACATTTTGAACTAATGACCAAATCTGCAGCATTTTTAACAAATATATCTGTTACATTTCATGAACACACTTTTGAATTGTTTTTGCCATGGCACTGCCATGTTGCCATCTGGTATCTGTTTCTTTGTCAGTGGGAAGACTGGCATTGCATGCTGTTCACCAGTGTATTGTAATCTGGTGTGTAACTTGACACTGCAACTCTGAGTGAGTCTTGCAGATGTGCATCAGTGAGGCGTGTTCTGTGTTTGTTCTTGATGAAGTTCATGTCAGAAAACGCTGATTCACAGAGATGGGTTGGACCAAACAGGCTGGCAACCTTCATAGCCGCTGTGCATACCCCACTGTACTTTTCTGTGTCAACAAGGCACCAAACGTTTGGTGCAGCCTGGTAGGCTTTGAGGTGGAGGTCATTTTACAATGTTACAATTTCAATCTCCACCTGTCCACAAAACCTATTCTCAAACTCTTGCCCAAGTCTGTTTATGACTTGACAGTACTTTCCCCCAACTTTGTCAAATGTCTCAGATGCAGACGCATTGTCTTTCAGCACCGACTGCACAGAGAAAATGTTCAACTTGTCTTTAAATGCATTTAAAGCACTCATCATATCAACAATAGTCTTACCTTTGCCTTGCAGCTTGCAGTTCAAGTGGTTTAGTCCGTTACAAATACAAGGTCAAGTGTCCACTCTGTGTCCTGTAGCAGCGTCTTCGCCTTTGGACTGCATGCACTCTTTGATTTCACCCGAAAGTGACAAAAAACGAAGTAAAAGTCGTCCTCTGCCGAGCCATCGGATTTCTGTGTGTAGCAGCAGGCCATCATATTCAGCTGACATCTCCAATAGCACTTTGAATATTCTGTGCTGTCTCGCTTTGGAGCGGATGCTGTTTATGATTTCCACAACGGGAGTCATCACATAACGCCTGCTGGTGAATGATGCAGTGGTAATGATGAATGAATGAATGATGCAGTGGTAATGCAGACATGTTGGGACGTCTGGGTCACCTTTACAGTGAGCGATGAAACCTGTATGTCGGCGGGAGCCCCGTCTGTAGTCACCGCTACTAGGTTTTCCAATGCTACCTTTTCTGCACGAAAAACTCCTTCACCGCGTTATAAATGTCGTAGTTGTCTTTAGGGGCAGTAGTGTAGTGTGGAGAAATCATCAAACACCATCCGGATAAAGACCAACAGCTGCGCTGTACTGCTGCTGTCCACGGAGCGTCGCACTGGACGCTAAACCACCTTAACTTCGCCAGATCCCGGTCCAGCTGATCGGCCAAGTTACCGGACATTCAATACGGGAATAGTCAACTTCAATATGGGAATACAAATTTGACAGTATAAAAATAAACAATTACATTTAGTCTAGTAGGTTACACAATGTCACCGGAAAAAGCATACATTTCGAAACCACTAAAGATTATCGCCAAAATTCAACAGCAGCTCTCATCCTACTTTTGCTTTTGGTGGAGCATTATAAAAAGTAAATTTGTTTGTAGTGGCTCTCAGTCATCTACAAGCGATACAAATACAGATAACTAATTAACAATAAAATGATGCAGTGTTTATAAGAAAGAATTTACGCAATTCATTCTATATACGGGTGTACATGCATGGTGTTAACCGCGACAATAAAGACGGGGGTTGTCCGTCCGCTAATTATTATTATTATTTAAAAGTAATAACAATTATTTTAAAATCAATCCTAAAATAAACTGGCAGCCAAATGCAGGGAACTAATCCAGGGGTGATATGGTCACATCTTTTGGACCATGTTAAGTGTTGCGGAGTCTCCATTGACTGAGTCTCCACGTTGTCTGAACACACGACGACATTCAGTTGGAGCCACTGAGTTGTTTATTACCATTATGCTTTATCAACAAATACAGCAATACAATAGTCCTTTCAGGGTTTCTGCCGGTTTCACCAAGTCAAATGTAAGACTTTTTAAGACCGTTGTGAATTAAATGTAAGACCTATATCACAACGTAATAAAACAACATACAAAGAAAATGCAGTCACAAATACTTGCAAAGTACATTTATTGAATCAAATTAACAAAGTGTTGAACACAGGTTAGATGTAACCTATTGAACTACAGAAAAAAACAAGAAACATTAATTGAACAAAAAATGAGTGTTGGCTCTGAACCAAAAGTGACCCAGAGGTCGCTTACAGGAGATGCGGTGCTGCTGTGCGGGTTAGCGACTGGCTTTAACCAAGCCCTGAATTCATTTTTTTCGAGCCAACTATCTTTACATTTGCATTTCCAGTGGCTGCGGAAAAAGAAAGAGACACGCGCCAATAACACGAAAGCTGATTGGCTGCAAGTAGTTGCATGTGGGCTGCCGGGTTTTGTAGTCGTAATACAGCGAATTATATTTGGACGAGCGAAAGACCGAACTTCAACACGGAAATAATAAACCATTCTAAAGCGTTGCGGGAGCATTTCAGGTAGCGTTAGATTAGATTAGATTACATTAGCTTCAACTTTATTGTCATTGCACAGAGTACGCATACCAGTACAACGAAATGCAGTTAGCGTCTAACCAGAAGTGCAAAGTAGTAGCAAAATTGCAACAGTATAACAACAATATGACAAGTATAACGACAGTGTGACAGTGAACGGTAACAGCGACAGCCGTATGAGCAGAATATGCAGAGAATGTACACCAACTACAGGAATACTGAATATACTGAATCTGCGGAGTGCATATGGTGCATACGGTGCACGCCATACATGAGGAATGTACAGAATAGGCAGAATATACATTGGGGTATGTCAATGTGTAGGAAAATTAAGACCTGTTTGCAATTATTTAAGACCTAGAACAAATAATACAGTGAATGTAAGACTTTTTAAGGCCTTACATTTTGATTTTCTAATTTTAGACTTAAGACTTTTTAAGACCCCGCGGAAACCCTGCCTTTACATGTACACAATAAACAGAACAACTAAAATAATAGAAGTAGCAGACATTCCAGATCCTAAAAAGGTGCGTACATATCTTGAATACCGTATTTTTCGGACTATAAGGCGCACTTAAAATCCTGTAATTTTCTCAAATTGACAGTGTGCCTTATTATCCATGTATTAATTCTGGTTGTGCTTACTGACCTTGAACCGATTTTATGTGGTACACGGCTCTCAAAAATCCGTCAAAATGTTTTAGTACGCCTTTGGTAAGCTACGAAGCCACACCGCTTGATGGACTGTCGGGGCATTACGGCTACGACGGAGTAATACTAGCCTCGCGGAGTAATACGTACTGTGCTTCAACATACCGGTACTATTAAGGTGTGTTGTCTCTACAGGTACCAAAATGGCACCTGTAAAGAGACATGCTTACAAAGCGGACTTCAAACTGGAGGCTGTCAGTCACGCAGTAGAACAAGGGAAGAGAGAATTCCACATGAATGAATCAATGGTACGGAAGTGGAGGAAGCAGGAAGATGACCTGCGCCAAGTAAAGAAGACCAAACAGAGTTTTCGAGGGAACAAAGCGAGATGGCCGCAGTTAGAGGACAAAATTTAACAGTGGGTTATTGAACAGAGAACAGCAGGTAGAAGCGTCTCTAGTCTCTAAGAACAGTGGGCTATTGAACAGAGAACAGCAGGTAGAGGCGTCTCTAGTCTCTATTCAACTCAAGGCAACAGCGGTAGCACCTGACATGAAGATCAAGGACTTTCGAGGAGGTCCTTCTTGGTGCTTCCGTTTTATGAAAAGGCGTCATCTCTCCATCCGAAATAGAATAGTTCATTGATATTGTGCCTTATAATCCGGTGCGCCTTATGTATGAAAATAGACCCGTTCATTGATATTGCGATAGAGATACTAATATCTAATATTACCTGCTGCTCTATTACCTGCATGCAAATGTGTGTGTGTGTACGTGTGAGCTGTGTGTATATGTGTGTGTCTTGCTACAACCGACACAGAGACACGAAGGAACCACACCCCCAAAACTTAAACCTAAACCCAGGGTGGAGGTCCTCCTGGGTGGATGTGAGCTGGAAGGTGTGGATGTGTGTCCGTGTGTCTGAGGAGCCTCCTCCACCTGGGGACACTCTGTAGAAGGACAGAGTGCCAGCAGGCCGGTCCACATACACTCCTACTCTGGTGGAGCCGGAGGGGTGGAGTGGAATGTTAGTTTTACTTCCGTTGTAAGAGGCAGTGTAACCATCACTACGATCAGGTAAATTAATACAATTAAGACTCCAGGACTTGTTGTTCCCTCCAAGCTGGCTGTCATCACCCCCTCCGCTCCTTGTGATTCCTCTGTATGTCACTCCTATATAAATATCTCCTTTCCACTCTACCTCCCAGTAACAGCGGCCAGTCAGACCCTCTCTACACATCACCTGGTACCAGTCATCAAATCTGTCTGGGTGATCAGGATACGAGTGTTTCTCTCTAACCCGCGTCACCTTCCTGTTGCCCTCAGATAGAGAGAGTTCTCTGTGGGCTGTGTTTGGGTCCAGTGTGAGTTCACAGGCGTCTGATGGGAGAACAAGACGTGATTAGGCTGCTAAACCACAACATCAAATATTAGTTATTTAAATCATGTGGATGTATATGAATATTTGACATTAATATCTAGTATTCACACCTTCACCACAAAGCAAATGTTTGGCTTTGTTCACCACAAAGCAAACAACATTATTATTACATTAATAACATTCATTGTAATAATGTCAAGGTCGGGAACAAGGAAAAGTTGGGAAAGGACCCAAGCGCAAGCAAGTTTAATCCAGCAGGCAGGCAGGCAGAACAGGGAACTCAACAGGGAACAGAATAGCATAATGGACATAACAGTTAAAGTACCAAAACGAACGACATCGGTTCTGTGTCCATGACGTCCTGGCCGGTCACCTCCGCACGGTGGCTCCTTATACGGGTTTTGTAGGCGTGGTTATTTTTAGTTATTAGAAATAGGTATTGAATAGACACTTACACTTCCTCACGCCTGGTTTCAGCCTCCACATTCCACCATACTCCACACTGGGGGATAAATAAAGTGAGATGTTGTCTTTAAACATGGAAACATTCATATTCATCATCTCCTGCATCATCACTTTGTACACAACATGAATTGCAGCTGTGTTTTGAAGCCACTTTGTCTAGCAGCTGGTTGAATCCTTGGAGGAGACATTGTCCCTGAGTGCTGAGCTGTCCTCTCCATACCTGAGAGTGTCCAGTCTCCAGCGCGGATCCTCCAGTCCAGCAGAGAGCAGCGTAACTCCTGAGTCTCCTGGGTGATTGTAGCTCAGGTCCAGCTCTCTCAGATGGGAGGGGTTGGAGCTCAGAGCTGAGGCCAGAGAAGTGCAGCCTTCCTGTGTGACCAGGCAGCCAGACAAGCTACACACACACACACACACAAAAGTATGAAAGTAAATTGATTTTTGATACCTTATTGAGACAGGGCTGTATGACCAAGTGGGGTCAGGGTGGAGTATGGTTGTCATTGTGACAGAATATATAACAACAAAGGTTTGGTGCTCCATTGATTAGCTAGGATCAATGCTAGCTGAGGTCTAATTGATGACCTCAAGGTGTCCCTGAGCAAGGCACCTAACCCCAACTGCTCCCGGGCAGCTGGCTGCTGCCTTGCATGGTTGACACAACCATCGGTGTATGAATGGGTGAATGTGATGCAATGAAAAGCTCTTTGGATAAAAGTGTTATGTAAATGCAATCCATTTACCATTTAGATTCAATGTTTATTATGGTGTGTCTCTCTGTGGTTATGGCCAGGTCATGAAATACACAAAGTGTTACGGCTCTGCCGCAACATACGCCCTCTGCCTCTCGCTCCGCTCGCGACGGCAAGGCAACGCCCCCCAAGGGTGACGCCCCCCCCAACATTTCGGTTCGCGCTCACGGCCGATTTTCTGCACACCTGTTCCAAATGACAATCAACCCTGTCTATAAAACCCAGCTCACACCTTCAGTCGGGGCCAGATCTTCCCAAAGAATAACCACAGGAATCACCCATCGCTGTGTCCTCCCGACTAAGATTCCGGACGCATCTCC
>OMOU01043543.1:7864-21911 GCA_900312585.1 Malacocephalus occidentalis
CACACGCACGCACACGCGCACACGCACACACACACCACGCCCGCCCGCCATTTAATACTGAAACACTGCAGCAGCCATAGCTACGGGGCGTGCGATAGCAGCGGTCCACGCCGTCGTGCTTTAACTGAGCCACAGCGCACGTAATTGCAAGCGAAGCGAGCATCGCCCCCGCCCGCGTCACCTGTTGCCCTCCACCCGTTGCCCTCCACCCATTGCCCTCCACCCGCGGGGCGGCATGACATTCTGCACAGCCTCGCTAACCTGTTGGCGTGAAGGGAGAGGAGGGGAAGGATCGTTGGTTTGTGGGAGAAAGATGCTCGAAACAAAACACCAAATGTGGGGCGAAACACGGGGCTCTGGTCGCACTGAGCTGCACTCAGACGGACACAACGCGGGAAGTAAATACACGAGTAAACAAAAAGAACAAACCGATTATTTCTGCGGCATTAGAGAGGGTGGTAGGGGACGTTCTGAGGGGTGGGGTGATTGAGAGTGTGTGTGCACGAGTATGTATGAGTGTGAATGTGTGTGTGTGTGGGGGTGGGGGGGTGGCTCGGTGCTACATCCCTCAGTTCCATAAGCAACATCATTTCCCGTCCAATTCAGAAGCTGCTCTCAGCTCTTGTAGCGGTAGATCTACTCCTGTCGGTACATCCACCTCCACCTCCACCTCCACCTCCACCCGCCTCAGGTTCGCCGGCCCGCTCTCTACTCGGGGATCTGCAGGGCCATCACTGCAGGCTTGGTCTTGAAGTACTGGTCGAACCGCAGCACGGCGTATCTGTGGAGAACAAACAAAACAATCATCGGCATCGTCCACGACCGAAAACATCACATGGACTAAATCCCAAACACAGAGAGAGAGAGAGAGAGAGAGAGAGAGAGAGAGAGAGAGTGAAAGACAGAGAGACAGAAAGAGTCAAACTGAGAGAGACAGAGAGGAAAGGCAGAGGCTTGTGTCTACATGTCAGGATGGGAGCACAGGGCTCACTTTAAACCATGGCTTCCTGTCCATGGTTAGTATGTGTGGCCCCTAACTGTGTGTGTGTGTGTGTGTGTGTGTGTGTGTGTGGGTGTGTGTGTGTGTGTGTGTGTTTGGTGGTGGTAGTGGTGGTGGGGGCAGAAAGAGCATCATGGGAACCCTTGCACGGACGAGAGGAGAGAGGTATTGGGTTTAGCGGGACTCAGGTTTCAGGCCGTTACTGTAGTCTTTTAAACAGGTCCTGACAGATCACTGTTTAGGCCACTGGTTCAACCTAGTTAGGTAATAGCCCACACACAGACACAGACACACACACACACACTTACCCCAGGAAGTCAAAGTCGATGGAGGAGTACTTGGCTTGGATGAGAGCCCAAAACCCCCAGAAGAAGTGAGACGCCTTTTGGAAAGAACAAATAACAGATCACATGAATGTGTGTGTGTGTGTGTGTGCATCTGTGCATACATGTGCGTGTATCTATGTGTGTATGTGTGTATGTGTGTGTGTGTTGATCCTCACCAGGGCGAACTTGTTGACCTGGACATATAGGGTCTCCAGCTGCCGGGGGCTGACCTGCTCGTTGCTCTTGGTGAACAGCTTGTAGGCCTTCAGGTAGACCTGCAGCCACTCCAGCTGCATCTCCCGGCTCGGGTACAAGCCGTAGTCCAGCTCGCTCATACCTGGCACACGCACACACATGTTGACATCTTCAGATAGTTACATGTTTCGTTATGTTAAAAGGGCTGTACTTAATTCACTCATTCCTGCTGCTCTTTCTGCTGTATATACTGTAAATAATGTGGATTCTCTGATCCTCCAATTCGTGTTATTTGTATTGCATTGTTCTATTGCACATTCGCCCGGCATCATTCACTCTTTCATTTTACACATCCTGTGTGTGTATGTGACTATTCAACTTCTTGAATCTTGATTATTGACTGATAGCAAGTACTATGATTACAAAAATACTGTCATCGAAAATCGCTTTGTATCCTAATATTAGTGGCTGTCCCCGGTGAGTTCTCCCTCTGTGTCTCACAATAACGGCCGCCATACAAGTCCCGACACGAAAACTGAAAGTTACATTTATGGCTGCATGGTGTCATTGTGGTGGTCGTGTATAACAAGGACCACTAGTAACGTGGCAACGTGCATATAGACTGTATCACATGGAAACTTAGAATCAGGAGGGCGGGCATGGTAGGCAGACATGAAACCACACATTTTACAGAAAATACTCCAACCAGCAGTGAAAAGACAATATGAGTTCAAATGATTATGATTGTTGTGCATTTCTCCGGAGACCAAAAAAGAGGGGGGCCCGATCCGTCCAGTGTGTGTAACCAACCTGCAAATTCATTGAAGTGGTTGCCAATGTCGAAGGCCTGGTAGTTGTAGCTGGAGTACTCGTAGTCTATGAAGCGCACGTGGCCTACAGAAAGACATGGGGCACATGAGACGGGACACACACACACACATTTATGGTGTTTCCAGCATCCAGATGGTACGCCCAGGTTAAGAGCAATAAAGATTAATTGAGGGGAACTAAAAGAGGGTGGCAGAGGGATTATCACTGGCTAGTGAGCCAGCTGTGTGCGTGTGTGTGTGTGTGTGTGTGTGTGTAGGTTTTACAGGTGACTGCTGCCATCCCCCAGGCAATAGTATTAACAGAGTGGCTGGGTTCATCAATTAGCGTGTCTGAACGTCTGCTAATGGTGAAGTGAGTCGTTTCCATGGTGACTACCTGAAAAAGTCCAAGAGAGTGCAACACGAGGGCCGTGATTACTCAACTGGCCCGTAGAAAACAGTGTCTGTACGTATATAAGTAGAGACATATATTATATATAACATATAGACTATATATACAGTATGTAGCATATATAACCTATAGCGCTCGTCTATACAGACAACAAAAAAGCCTTATTTACTGTATGTAAGCCATGTCTATACAACGTATACATACACTGTATATACATTAAGGCTGAGACGTATAGCCTGCAATTGGTTTTCTGTTTGAGGATAGTTGACTGTTGGCTGTCAGTGTTTTTCCGTTGTATTTATTGACTAACCTTTTGAGTCACCCAAAGGCATCATTGTATTGTCTATCCTAGCAACCGGCAGACAGACACTAACATTCTGTGTCGTGGACTTGCATCGCTCCATCCAAAACACACACGTCAACACACGGGTGTTACAGGGACTGTCGGTGTGTGTGTTGGGCTGTACCCGCCCCCGCGGTGCCGTACCCTCTTTGGTGTTGTGGATGATGTTCTTGCAGAGGAGGTCGTTGTGGCAGAGTACAACTGGCGAGCCCAGCGCAGAGAGGTGCTCCTTCATCCACATCATCTCCTGCTCCAGCACTGCCTGGCTAGGCACCTCCCTCTGGATCCTGGAGGGAGCGAGGCAGACAGAGAGAGAGAGAGAGAGAGAGAGAGAGAGAGAGAGAGAGAGAGAGAGAGACAGAGAGACAGAGAGAGATTTTATGTGATGAACCCACAAGTGGATTCAGATTCTCACTGGATTTTTTGGAAGAAGTGGCATTTTTCGTTTTTAAAGGTGAAATGTGTTTTTTAAAGATGAAAAAGAGAGCACAAATGAGCAGAAGAAAGCAAGATTTTGAAACTAAACCACTCCCTCTGTCTCTGCTCCCTCTCTATGTTTCTCCACTATGGAGGAGCGTTTCATTTGCAGTGTTGCACCTGTGATGGACTTGCAAGATGGATTCCCTGGACCAATCAGGGAGACAATGCCCTGATTGGTCACAGATTAGCCAGGAGGGGTCTGGAATATAAATGCATCAGGAGACATGCACAGTCAACTAAAGACAAGATACTCACGGTGCATTTCACCGACTTACAGCTGATGGCTGGAAGTTTCTGATGGCTGTGGCATTTCTAACAAATTATACTCCAATGTTAAATCGTACCTACAGCACCTTTAATCGGAACAATGTGAAAGTTTTACATCGTTTGCACACACACACACACACACACACACACGTGGTATTGTTGTGCAAACGCCTCAATGCTCGTCCTCGCCGTGTTTTGCCATCAAACGTGCATGCAGCAGGCACGGGCGTGTGTGAGTGGCGTGACCTGCACGGGCACACTGTTTCCCCCCCACCCCGCCTCCTCTATTGGCTGCCTCCTCTTCTGCCCACTGCAGTCTCCGCGGCTCGCATGGGTTAGTGAATGAGTCGGGTTCAATTATCTCTGTCGGTGGCTGCTTGGCGGGCAGCAGGTGGGACTGTCTCCACCAATCAGAGGAGGTCCTTTGCTGGTTACCCCCTTTTTTTCCTTCCACTGATGGTAATGGGCTTATGGCTAATCCACACTCTAAGCCTGATGGGAGGAGATGGGAGAAGACGGGAGGGCGAGACAGTTTGGAGAGTAAAGAGGGGAGAGAGAGAGAGAGAGAGAGAGAGAGAGAGATGCTTGGTGGAGGAGTATCCTCAACCTCCATTGGGACTACCATGGCCACTCTCCAGTGACACTGCCATTAGTCTGCCACCTGGGGCCTCCAAGCTTGTAGATTCACTTCAGCCGGTGTCACTCAGTTAACACTCATCACAAGCCCTGCACAACAAAATACTTTACAAGGGCCAGTTGCCTTCTGTGGACAGAGGCCCACAAGACCGAAGACGGACAGACAGCGATACCGTTCCATAATGTGAACACAAGGTTGTGTTGATAAGGAAAGTGCAGTCTGAGGACCATCTGGCTCAGGGGAAAATGACTTATTGTCCGAGTCAGGGCAGACACTGTAAAACCAGTCCCTGTGTTGCTTAGAGAAGAGGACAAGGCGACCTGGTAATCGTAGCAACGCAAACATCTGTCGCCGGGACGTGCACCTCAGCCTCCCTAATCCAGTTATTATGCTAACAGTTATGTAAGCCTCTCTGTCTGGACTTAGCTAGCTCCCCGCTAGGTAACGGCTATCAGGTGTAGCCAGGGCAGGATACAGACTGTACACTCAACTTTGGTCAAGTAGTCATTGTTGAGGTTTGTCTGTGGTTTCTTTTTCAATAAAGTTGCATCTGTCCGAGCTCTTCTGATGCCCGCAGTTGTTGGGGCATTGAGTGTCTTCATACCCCAGACATTAACGTGTCTGGTGTATCAAGTCAGGTGTCTGGTATACACTATACACAATATTGTGTATATATTACATTGCATGAACACTATCAGTATATAGGATTTGATTATTATCATGGCAACATTGCGTCGGTTTTTACTGCCCAATTAACGATATAGTTATGTATCGTCAAGGGGCAACTTTAGGTGTCTGAGTGTTGAGATATTATCAGCCATGTAACACCTAGTCTATGATTGAGGACAATAAAATAACTACTCGATTCTTGTGGGAAAAAGGTTGAATGACATAAAAACACGTTGTCCGATCTGAATGTGTGATACATCACTCACGGCTTCACCAAGGCTTCTTGGCATCGGGCCGCTTTGTAAAATACACCCGGGCGCATGGAGAGCCTGCCTGTGTTGAGTGAAACCCACACTGCAGGACCCACCTGAGATTGGAGGCCTGGTCGGTGAACTCGGTGGCCACCAGGGAGAAGTACTTGCGCATCTTGATCCACAGGTTGGGTTTGGGGATGCAGCCGTTGTGAGCGTGGATGGCGTGGATACGTGCCATCTCCCTGGAGATCATTCTGAGGGGAGACACACACAGATTAAAATATACTGTTAAAATGCAACTATAAAAAGGCCCAATTAGTTATTCGGCCTTAGATTCTCATGAACCTTCTATCACTTTTTAAAGTAGGTTCGAGACCCCTGGTCTAACCCCGCCTGAAGTTTCTTGAAAATAGTTTTTGTATGTACATCGTCAACACAAATATGGTAATATTATTTGTTCAAAAATATGATACAAATGCAATTGGTTCAAATAGGTTCTACATTTTTGGGAGACATTTAGTTAGTTAGGTTGCTCCTGGATTGACTTAATAAATAAAATAAATGGACCAGACTGATGCATTTGGCCAGATAAATTAATTATTTTTAGCTAAACTCATTTCAAATTTTTTCTGGCATGCCCCCCGACACCCATAGAGGGTTTGCAATCTGTCCACCACCAGTCTCTAAAAATGATGTGGGAACGACTGAGCTTACTTAGTGGCATTCCCCGCCAATGTGGTCCAATCACAAAGTTGCAATAATCTGGTCTCTTGAGGTCATTTGTGGTGCTAATGCTCCACCGGTTTCTGCAAATGTTTCATTGTGTTTTATATTTTTTCCCCACAGTTGATACTGTATCCTCTTTCTTTGATGCAACAATATTGTGTACGCTTTACACAGTGTCAATCTGTCTGTCTATATGTATGTATGCATGCATGCATGCAGAACCCACCTCAGTCCCATCTCTGTGACGAGCTAGAGCAAGTGCAGTACATGTGGGCAATTTGTGGGCAATTACATTTTTAGTCTTGACGTCACAGTGTGTATGTGGGAATGTTTGGTGTGTTGTTGGTGGCTGGCTTAATTGGCCTCACCTGGCCCAGTTAGTCTGGGGGGGGGTGGGGCTGCAAGCCTGTGGTGCATTGGCTAATCAGTGCGCCACAGGTTAAGTCAGCCACCAGCACACACCACCGAGGAGAGCTCTAGCATGCTAGCTAGCAAACACTCCATCTGCTCCTTACCATTTTCTTTACAACTTTACAATAAACCGGATTTCAAACACCACAACCCGCCTGTGTCCTTGGAGGAGCCCCGAACTGAAGTCACTATCGTGGCATTGTGGCAGTGACTACGCTACATTCCGCACCACGCTCATTGAACACCGCATAGAAACAGTCCCCGGCGTGGCTGTTAGGTCACGGCCGTACAGGCTACCCGAACATAAAAAGAAAATGGTAAGGAGCAGATGGAGTGTTTGCTAGCTAGCATGCTAGAGCTCTCCTCGGTGGTGTGTGCTGGTGGCTGACTTAACCTGTGGCGCACTGATTAGCCAATGCACCACAGGCTTGCAGCCCCACCCCCCCCAGACTAACTGGGCCAGGTGAGGCCAATTAAGCCAGCCACCAACAACACACCAAACATTCCCACAGTGACGCAACAGTCCAAGTACAAAGGCAGCAACCTTACAGTAACACTTTCCATCCATCTGTCATCATCAACGTATCAACCTTTATCTATTGCCACGTGTCCTAAGTCTGGAGTCATGAACGTGCCGACTTTAGGGTTAGTCCATTAGTGGCAACTGACAGCACTTAAGCACAGCCGGCTCCACTCACCTAGAGGTCAAACTGCTTTGCCAATCAGTGATTCTATTTCTGTCACCAAAACCCAACATACAAATACCATAAATACAAATATCAAGGCAAACATGGCCTTCTGACAAAACTGCGGATGTCATCAAATGACTGTACTGGCATTGTGTGTTGTGTGTACATAACGGCCACTGAGAATGGTGGCACACTCCACCACAACAGGGCACTGCGATACGGTGACAAACAAGACACCCGTGATCCTTTCTTAAAATCATGCATACTTTATACCTGATGAACAGCTACTTAGCAATATCATGAACGGTCCCTGGGGCTCTCAAATATGATCAGGCAACCTCTGCCTGGCCAGTGAGGCTGGATGTGGACTGTTTCTACTATGCCTGTACCTGCGGTCTTCCTGTATTGAAACATTGCCACCACCACCACCACCACCATCCGTTTACTGTAGATTTTTGCATAAGGTTTGCATTCCAAACCTTAGCAGCACGGGGTCCCGGACATCCTGCGTGCCCAAGGCGTCCCCTTGCATGAATTCGTAGCAGATGCCATTCTGGAAAGTGCAGTAGAGACGTGGCGCACAGCCGTTTGCGTGCAGCACCTAGAGTGAAATCACACGCACGCACGTTTCGGTTGGATTCTTCAACATTGCATTTTTAAATGCATTCATACCCTGCTCATGGATTTATTACCACGGAAATAACTTCAGCTCAAGTTAAACGATACAACCATTTTTTCCCCTCCATTGTCGAACAAGGAAACCCCATTTTACCTGGAAGCTCTTGAGTTCATTGTCTCGATCGACAATGAGCTCCGTCTTGTTGCCATAGACACGGACCAAGACGACGTCCTCTGGGCTGTCCTCCACATAGCAGCCCACCAGCTTGTTGGTGGTACCATCGGTGAAGAGCTAGGAATCACACAAGGAATTAGCAAAACAATGGGTCACTGTGGCAGAGCCTCCGCAATGCATCTAGCTGAAGCATTGCAACGGACGTGATCGGAGGAACGGCCTTGTGGCAGTTGGTTCCCAAACAATAGATACTATATAGAGCCATGGTTGTTGAGTCTGTTCGGTGGTATTTATGTTCTTTTCATTCTCTGAAAGATATCAAGGCTGATGGCCATGGGGCAGTATGTATAAGCAACAGATAACATTATTGTAGATAACAGAGAGCAATGGATTCCTCAGATCATATGCACCCTTTGCCCGAATACTGTTATCAAATGCTGTGTCGGTATTTCCAGTCCACTGCAGGAAGCTTCTAGTGACCCAATGTTGAAATGATGCAATTAAGAGATTCAATGATTCCTGCGTCCTCTGCAATCAAAATCAACGCAAGTCCAGAGATATATAGTGGCAGTGTCACAACATCAGGTCAGGGGGTGCTGTTGTTCACCCTTTTGTCCCGGAAAATGTTAAAAATGTGCCTGTCTGAAGCTGGCAATGAAACTATTCAATAAAAGAGCGGCGCTTCAATTGAGGACCGCCACCCCCAGAGCACAACAACAGTCCACACAGCTGTCCATCGGCCACACATAACTGGCATTCCGACGTGCGGCTCACTGTAAAGACATAGGCATCCCCTGTTATGACTGAACTGCCCTCTAACAACTTTCGCCATCACATGACTGATCCGGTCTGGCCCTGGGACACAAACAATGTGTGATGTGACAGGGCTATCGGTCAAATGTGCTGAGAGACAGCAATAAGCTAGTCTCTCAGATGAGCGGGATAGATCTGCAAAGCAGCCATGGCAGTATGTTGTTACAAATACATACTGGCCATAGGTTAGGGCAGGAGTAATCTCGTATCCAAAAGTTTGCCACGGGTATAGCCGTAGCTTTAAACTATATAGATCTGATCTGGGATAGGAGACGATACAAAAAGGTATTTAGTTAGGCGAGTTCGCAACCATCTGATGACCATCTTGATGTGCTTGGACTCCATGTACATTACACAGGTCCTGGGAGTAGTCTTGGGATTCTGATATCACATGCATCGACGTTAAATCCTTCCCAAGCGTGAGAAAGTTGTAAGAAGAACCCACCGCTCGGGATGTCATGGGCATGCTGTACTGCAGAGTTCTCAGTAAATCCTTCAGCGTGTGCCTCGTTTTCCACCACGTGTGTGATCAGGATGCTTGGGAACGGCATGTCATTCTTCAGAAAAGAAAACTTAAAAGCACTTCTTCCTGTCCAGGTGGCAGAGTGGGCCAGGTGATTCTGTCAACACTGCTGACCGCTTTTCCTGGACTCACACCGTCCACGGTGCCAACCATAACACGGCCGCTGCTGCTGCTGCTGCTCAAACAACAGCCTGGCCAAGTCTGTTCTGTCCTGCTCTCACGCTCTCTTCCTTCTCCACTAGATGTAGCCTACCTCAAGGCTGGGCATGGCAGATTATAATTATTTCTTTAACAGCTACTGTCCCAAGTTGACTACTAATTAAGCTATATTGGCCAGGCATTGACTGGAACAGTTAAAATGTACTAAATGTACAAGCACTTAAGCACTAAGAAAACGACATATTGATGTCACTTAACATGAACAAATGTAGTTGAACACATGTGCGTTCGCTTAGTTTCATACACATCGTGATTATATATCATTCATAATTGGTCAAACTGTAACATATTGTGGATAGAGGATTTTTTGTTCCCTGACCCTATGCCCTCGGCTGGTCCCCCCAAAAGCTGCTTGGCCGACAGTGCAAAGCAGGCGGCAGTCATTGAGGAAAAAAACATGTTGGCCTGACTGGGCGGGAATGATGTAAACATTGTCACTATGCACTATTGTCATCACTATGCATGGGGGTGTTGGGGGGCGGGGCTGGGATGGCCCCAGAGGACCGGCATTAGCGATGTAAACAACACATGCCTGCTCCAGCACCCCCCCCTCCCTGGTGTTAATACTGAGCTGGTGAATACTGTTGTCACCACCACCACCACCGTGGTGTGCCTTTTAGAAAAGACAGCCATTCCTGTTTCAATTATTTTGAGACTGTCCTGTGAAACACAAGTCCCTCCATCCACTTAGAGGGAATCAATTATGCAGTTTCCCCTTTATCCTACTTTCTCAATTCAGGATGTGTGAATTGCACAGAC
This sequence comes from Malacocephalus occidentalis, assembly GCA_900312585.1. Lineage (NCBI taxonomy): Eukaryota > Metazoa > Chordata > Actinopteri > Gadiformes > Macrouridae > Malacocephalus > Malacocephalus occidentalis. Next base: position 18,190 of record OMOU01043543.1, read on the forward strand.
GGTGACAAGCAGGCCCAAAGAATCCACTGAAACAAATGAGATAGTTGCAGACATTGAGTCTGTGTTTGCAGGGGAGACATCATTGCAGCTGATATGCAACAACATTAACCCATGGCTCTATGACATGGCTATTCCTTTACTAATGGTGGTGAATCATGAATGCATAATGCATGAATGCATCTACATGATAAGGACTGAGGTCGTGATACAGGCCCAGGGCTCACCATTTAATACAGAATATGCATTGTAATACATACTATCATATATACATACCATATAAATATGTTAATATTTTGAGATGAGATAAGATATGATCATGAGATCATATCTTTATGAGTTATAGATAACTACTTCAGATAATACTCTTCCCCCAAGTATATTGCTGTTTTACAAAAACAGCAATATGTTACTAGTACAGGTTAGTGCTTGTACAGTCTAGTGCTAGACAGTACAAACAAGTACTGTAAAAGTACTGTACAAGTATCCCTCATGAAAAGTGATAGCGTGTCACCTAAACAAACTTGTAAGACGTGTTATTCCACAAACACAGGACACCCACAAACTCCACCCTACTTTATTGACAGTCAACCACAAACATTGTCATTCATACAGTGTCATCAGAATCATATTGACATTTTGTCTATGAACTTTCACCAAACATGATGACATTTTGCTCACATTCAGCAGAGACAGTTTTCAGCAGAGACGAAAGCAGAGACGGAAGAGTTAATGCACGTTACTCTACATAATATATAAGTTTATACACACATACAATCCTGTGGGGCGTACTGCGCGAGTATGGGGTGCCGGGGCCGTGGGTACGTGCCATCCGGTCCTTGTATAAACAAAGTGAGAGCTGTGTCCGTATGCTCGGCACAAAGTCAAGGATGTTCTCAGTGGGTGTTGGACTCCACCATGGTTGTCCCTTGTCACCGATTCTGTTTGTGACTTTCATGGACAGGATCTCAAGGTGCAGCCGAGGTGAGGACAGTGTCCGGTTTGGGGACCTCAGAATTGCATCCCTGCTCTTTGCCGATGATGTGGTTCTGGTGGCTTCATCAGACCATGTCCTCCAGCACACACTTGGGCGGGTTGGGAGTGAGTTGCTGCCCCAAGGGAAGGAGTTCAAGTATCTCGGAGTCTTGTTCACAGGTGAGGGTAAAATGGAGCGGGAGATGGACAGACGGATTGGTGCGGCGTCTGATTAAGATGCCTCATAGGCGCCTCCCCTTAGAGGTTTTCTGGGCACGTCAGACTGGGAGGAGACCCCATGGCAGATCCAGAACCCGCTGCAGGGATTATACATCTCATCTGGCCTGGGAACGCCTTGGGATCCCCCAGGAGAGTGTTGCTGGGGAGAAGGAGGCCTGGGGGGCCTTGCTTAGCCTGCTGCCACAGCAACCCGTCCCCAGATAAGCAGACGAAAATGGATGGATGGATGGACATACAAACCGACTCATTTTATGAATAAAAGGCCCTTAAAATAGACGGTATAGTAATACAGAAGGTATAACATAGCTTGCCATTCAGTTCAGAGTCCAGTGGGAGACAACTAGCCCCAGGTAGACCAGTGTTTTACAAATGGGGGTACATGTAACCCACTTTGAAGTACTCAAAACATGAAGATGTTTATATGTATATATATATATATATATATATATATATATATATATTAGTTATGAACAAAATGTAAAATAATTCCACCTTAAGAAAATGAATGAATAGGCCTACCATCTTAATACAATTTGGTACATCTGAATAGTACCATAGTAAGTAAGTTCAGCAAATCTTGCCAGCAAGAACCTATCACTTGGCTGAAAAAATGAGAGGGGGTACATTACAGGGGGTACAAAAAATACAAAATTAGGAACCACTGATGTAGGCTATACATCATGCACGTTTACTGCAGGCTAGTAAATGTTAGTTTCTGAATGGAGATCTGGTCTGGTCACCAGCATAGGGTTACTGTGTGACTCTATAGACTATTTGCAGCGTTTACAAACGGAACACAACGGAAAATATTACAAACATGAAAGTAGGCTTCAATTCCAATACAAAAATTATGCGTCTGGGGTGGGCTTAATATAATTGGCTAAAGCGTCAGTCTTAAGACGGAAGTGAATGAATGTTGAGCTGTGGGAGGCTTTTACACAGCTACAACCCGGTGCTTCGTTCTTGTACTCAGTAACAGATTGAAACTGGTGAGGCTATAATTCAACGACCACAATCCCTGGTCCATAAAACGAGGAGACCTTCACTGCTGAAGTGAAAACACAGGTGTAGCTCATAATATTCATGATGGGTCCCGTTCGATTTAGGTATTCCAGTGCACCAGACACAACTCGTAAATAAAATATACATTGACCATGCTGGTGTTGCGACAGTCAGACATAAATAAAACCCACCTAACGTTACAATGACATGAACAGGAAGTTACTTTACCCCGCTACTGGTGAGCTGTGAAACGGGTCTATTGCTATGGGCCTAGTACTGCTGCTTGCTAGCGGTGCAGTGATGCTGCAACAAGGCTGTCGGTGGCATTAGCCTAGCGTGGTGGTGGCTAGCAGCACGGACGTTACCTTGGTCCTGAGGTGGTCGGTGTCCCACGCCGGACGCAGCTCCTTGATGAGCCGGATCGCTCCCTCCGTCACCTGGTGCTCGTCCACAAAGATGGGGAATTTTCTAATGACCGGCGAGCCAATAGGCACATGTATTTCTGTCTCCATTATTCTGTTATCGTGTATGTTAAAGCGTTAATGTGCCTCTAAATATACTGTAAGAATCGTGTAGCACACAATAGTGGCCGATGATCAACCAAGTATGGCGTGTGCAGAAATTGTGAGTAGCAGTGTAAAGTTAATCCACTGGAGATGGTGCAGAGAGGAGAGTACCGGTGTGGATGCGCGGTCGCCGGTTTTCTTGGGAACGCGTCGGTCGTTGGTTTCCTCGAGTTTGGCCCCGCCCCCCGTGGAATCATCCGATTGTACCAGGAGCGACGTGCGCAAGAAATGACACTCGGACACGCCCATAATTTCCGAAAGGCTACGAATGAAGCCGATCTTTCTCCTGACATCGGAAAGGAGCCGCGACGCTCTATTGTCGACGCACCTGCTGTCCAGGCCAGGCACATGCAGAACATCCAGAGAAGCAACAGTGGTTCTCGAGTATGAAATGTACATGTGAGTCAATATTCAATAAATTAATAAATGCAGTGATTAAACAGTGTTTAAACAGTGTTTAAACAAGGACGTTTTTCAAAGGACTACTTTTAGTTATTTCAGGGGACTTGTATTTCATCATGCCACATTCATTTATTTCAGGGGACTTAATATATGTATTTATTTATGATAAAGACCTACAGTTGCTTTATAATGGTGTCAAAATCCAAACACAGAATGGTGGAATGCCATCAATAATGTCATACACAAACCCGTCTTTGTGGCAGGTCTGTGGTGTAGTGTTGATCATATGAAAAATTCTGGAATTGGACAACAACTGTTCAAGACTCTTAATTAGGGGTATATAGTAAAAGCTTTTGTTTTTGATTGCAAGAACCCTTGATTGTCCTTTATTCACTCTACAAACCCTTAGTGATATCACTATCTCCTCTGGTTTAACTGGGTTAAAAAGCTTCTTAATAATAATTACCGGACAGACAACCCCCCGTCTTTATTGTCGCAGCTAACACCATGCCTGTACACCCGTGCACAGCGGCCCTCCCA
>OMOU01043548.1:0-11460 GCA_900312585.1 Malacocephalus occidentalis
ACTCAGGGGCTGGGTGGGGCTGCACACCTGTGATGCATTGGCTAGTCAATGCCCACAGGTTGAACCAGCCATCATCACACACACTTGGTGAGCGTTAGCATGCTAGCATGTACCTCCTGCTCTGTACTACAAACTCCACTATAATAAACAGGATTAATTAACATCCTGCCTGTATCCTGTGTTGGAGAGCTCTGGAGAGGCTGATTATTGTACAGCAATGCTACAATAGATATCTGCAAAAAATGTTTGCCATATTGTATTGAATCGTATATTTTTCCTACTAAAGGTTCTTGGATTTGCTGCATTCTTTGCTCTGGTTCTGAAGAAAGTTGACCAGGAGGATTATGGGGAACCTCAAGTGGATGACACTCTCAGGACGTCAGGTGTGTCTGTTGTTCTTACAATGTCAGCGTTTCCATGGCATTCGGATCTTCGTCAGGACGATCATCCAAGTGTGATCGAAGCAATGACGTTGTTTTTATTGATGAAAATATGCAGTATATAGTGTGCAGACTCTACTCTACTCCAACATATTTTTACCCCAATTGCAAAGACATTGGATGTATGTGTACATTAGTTCCTTCTATACTGTTGTATGGAATGCTGCTGTTGTCGCTGCTGGGTGCTGGGTTAGGGACAGCCCTGATGAAAGGACAAACTGCTTGACTCTCTCTCACACAGACGATCCTGATGCAGTGCGGGCAGCCAGGAGGGACAGTACCTGCAGCTTCTACCAGCCTCCACCCCCCACCGACATCGAGAGGATGAGGAGCAACATGATCAAGGAGCAGAAAGTCTTCGCTCTCATGAAGGAGATCTTTGGTAAGGTGAAACACACACACACACACACGGATGGAAATAAAAGATGGCTGAGAGGATGAGGATCGATGGATGGATGGATGGGTGGGTGGATGAAAATGAAAAGAGTAAATATTTCCAGAAGACGCTGATGTAAGAGGTACTAACTCGACGCGTAACCACATAGCATACGCTGGATTCATGTGGATGCTGTTGCTGGTGGCCTACGGCCAGAGGGACCCCAACGCGTACTTCCTGACACGTCACATCCAGCAGAGCTTCAGCAAGGGCGTCTCGGACACCATGAGCATTGGAGACGTGTTCGTCTGGACAAACACATCCCTGCTGAGAAATGTTTTCGGAGTGCATGCAGGTGAGTCCTAGCGTGCTGTTGATGTTATGCATTTTGAACGCAGTTCCTTGAAAGATTGACATTTTAAGGAAGGTTTATACAATTTTCTCTCTTTTACACACATGTTGCAGAATTATTATTCTTATTATTATTATTACTTTGCTTTTCTAAAAGCTTTCCTCATCCAATATTATATCCATAACAGGATTCATCACGGATGGAAACTCTAAGCTTGTGGGTAACGCCCGACTGCGCCAGGTGAGGGTGCAGAAAAACTCTTGCCGGACCCCCGAGTCCATGCACTCTGCCGTGCCGGAGTGTCACACTCCGTACTCATGGGAGGTGGAGGATATGGGTTCCTACGGTCCATCCTGGAGCCCCCCTGGGAGTGATAATGCCTCACAGAGCCTCAGCACCCCCTGGCACTACCAGTCCCAGGCTCGACTCAAGGCCCTGCCCCTCTGGGGGAGCGTGAGGCTCTACAGAGGAGGGGGTTTTGTGATGGATCTAGGGTCGACCATACAAAACGCCAGCAGGTATGCCTGTGCTTACTGACAGGAACAGTTTGGAACAACACGAATAAATATGAGCAGCTTTGATGTCAGTGCCATAGGGAAATGCTATTGAGTAGGGGGAACTTTGCCGATTTTCAAGGTCATCTCACTGGCTGCATAAGGGGAGAAGCATAATGAATGGAGGCAGCTCTCTGTGTCTCTGGGGTGCAGATGCAAACCATGTAGCCCAGCTCCATCTTTTAATGAAGTTAATGATGTAAGACGGCATAAGGTGGCGGGTAGGGTCATCCAGCAGACAAAAGGAATGGGGAGATGTGGGTGGGGGAACCAACACGGAGGAAAGGTAAACATTATTCATTTGGACACAGTACAGTATAACCTACATTGACATGATACAACGCCAGTTGAAAACCATCATAGTTCCTTAGACCATAGAACCATAGAAGCTACTTTTACATGTTCAAATATACAAATATACATACATTTGACAATATAAAAACTGAACCAGTGAAAAAGGATATTGTATGACTGAAACAGTAGTGCAATACAAAATATGATGGAGATAGAAAATATTAATAATATACTATATATATATATATATGCTATATATGCCCGGTTATAATATAATGTTGCCATGTGTGTTTTCAGAACTCTTGGCTATCTATTGGACAACACCTGGCTTGATGTGTACACCCAAGCACTATTTATAGAGTTCACCGTTTACAATGCCAACATCAACCTCTTCTGCATCGTCACACTCATGCTAGAAACCTCTGCCATAGGTTAGTAACGTGTATTTAACCACTTGGGTTGCATAATAGCACCATGGTGCACGAGTTGGATTCCCCGAACCAATCAGGGAGAAGAGATGGACCAGGAGCGGTCTAACTAGAAATTGATATTTTTGCAGAGCATTTCCTCTCACTAACAGCTGACAGATGGCTATGGCTATCGTTCTTAAGTCTTACCTCATCCTTTCCTGTTCAATTCTGATCAATATGGACCATTAACCCGGCCAGGAGCCTTCCATTTCCGGAGTGAGCTGCAAACCATCCGCCTCTACCAGTCCCCCGGCGGGCTGCACATCTTCGTCATGGTTTCAGAAGCCATCTACTTCCTGTTCATCATCTATTACATGGTCGTTCAGGTAAAATACTAAAGTACCCCGAACCACTGCCTGTATCACATAGAGCCCCTCCTAAATGATGGTGTGTGGGTCTGTCTCCATAAATGTTTGATCATATTTATTAGCAGTTGACAGCCCCAAGCCATTTGGTTTCATACTCCCAGTCTCTGTGTGTTTGTCTTCTCCCAGGGGAAGCTTATGAAACAACAGCGTTGGGCCTACTTCAGGAGCAAGTGGAATCTGCTGGAGCTGTCCATCATTCTTCTCAGCTGGAGCGCCCTGTCTGTCTTCATCAAGAGGACCCTTCTGGGCAACCGGGACATGGCTTACTACCAGACGCACAAAGACCAGTGAGTCAAGAGGAACCTGTTTTGTTTCCTGTGAATGAGCGGGAACATGACTCGTCAGTGCTTCTTCAATTTGGTAATGTAGAATCCGGTAGTGTATCACTGCATGCACTAGGGCTTCCAAACATTATAGAAAGTGCATCATCCAAATCATACTTCAGTTCTGTAGAAATGCGCTTGCCGAAATCTTTTCGTTTCATAATATATCAACCTTGACTTAACTGTTTATATTGTCTTCCGTTTATACTGTCCTTTATTGTCCTTTACTGTTTAGATTGTTTAGATTGTCTTACTGTCATATTGTATACTGTCGTATTGTATATTGTTTACAGTGTTTATTTATTTTCAATACTTTTCAATAATTAACCTGTTGCACCGTGGGCCTGAGAGGCATGTAATTTCATCTGTGCTGTATGTCAATATAGCACATTTGACAAATAAAAGAACTTGAACTTGATATCAGTGAAAATGAAAATTATCATTCAAAAAACATTCCTACTAACAGTGAATTACAATCGCAATTGTATTTTAAATTTTTTTTCATATCATTCAGCCCTAGAACACACTGATGTCCTGCCTTAAACTGTTTCATATGCAACCATTATTTCCATTCATTATGGCACCCATTGCACTCCATCCCTGGAACGAGATCCCTCTTCCCTCCTTCCTTCTCAAGGTTCCTTCCTTGGGAATCAAAGGAGTTTTCCCTTTGATTACCCTTGTTAAGGGTGTGTAGCACAATATGGCTTGTGAAGCCCTTTTGCGACTTGAACTGTGATTGACGGTGCGTCATACACTGAGACGGGCTCGCCTATACATGCAGATTTCCCAGTTTCCACGAGACGGCCACGGCAGACGCAGTGCTGGGGTATCTGATTGCCTTCCTGGTGCTGCTGGCCACGGTCAAACTGTGGCACCTGATGAGACTGAACCCCAAGCTGCACATGATCACGGCCACGCTACAGCGGGCCTGGGCGGACATCTCCGGCTTCCTGGTGGTCATCACCATTATGTTCCTGGCCTACTCCATCGCGGTAAGAGCCCATGGGAACGTTTCCCAGAGAGTTTCAATGTTCCAATGTGTTGATCTATGGATGAGGGGGCGGCAGTAGCTCAGGAGGTAAGACGGTGGTCTGGCAACAGGAAGGTTGCTGCTTCGGTCCCTGGGCTCCGGCTAGCCAAGTGTCAAGGTGTCCCTGAGCAAGACCCCTAACCCTAAATGCTCCTGACGTGTTGATTGTTACCTTGCATGGTTGACACTGTCGTCGGTGTATGAATGGGTGAATGCAATCCATTTACCAAATTCTGCTAGTTTTATTGTTTTTAAAACAAATGTGATTTAATTTTACTTTGTCCTTTGCTTTTTACTGTGCTGTGTACTTTCCCGTCTGTGATAAACTATAAACTAAACCATCAACTATCTTGTCTTGTGATAGCTTGTCTTAAAATCCAAAAAGGTGCTGAAGATGTGGTCTTTTGCTCTTTTAGTCTAATCTTATGTATGGATGGAAGCTGTACTCGTACCGCACTCTGCTGGACTCAGCCTTGACCATGGTCAGCCTGCAACTGGGAATATTCAACTATGAAGAGGTCAGCGTGAGACTCGGTGTCGCCCTTCAACACAGTCCGTAGCGGTTGCTGTGTACCTAGCTTCATCCCGTCACCTTGCCTTCCCCAGGTTCTGAATTACAACCCGCTGCTTGGCGGCTTCCTGATTGGCTCCTGCATCGTCTTCATGACCTTCGTGGTTCTGAACCTCTTCATATCGGTCATCTTGGTGGCGTTCACCCAAGAGCAGATCCATCATAAGGTGCGCCATTTTGTCTCGGGTATCGATTGATAGGTCGAAAACTAGAAGGGCAGGCTTTAGCTGTAGCCGACCTATCCACTCATTTTTGAAAGTTTTGAATGGGTGTGGGCTATGGGTATATATCTCACAGCTATGGGTATATATCTCACAGCTATGGGTATATATCTCACAGCTATGGGTATATATCTCACAGCTATGGGTATATATCTCACAGCTATGGGTATATTCAGTATATCCTGGTAATAAACAAAGGATCTGAGGCAAGAATTGTTGATTTCTCTCTGTAATCATGCATCCCTTTATCTCTTACCATCTCTTTTTCTCTAGCCATCCGAAGAGGAAGAGATTGTGGACCTGATGCTGATGAAGCTCTGCAGTTTGTTTGGGATCAAGTTTAAGACTCAAAGCGGTCCGAGTCAGAACACAGGCCTCTCCTCTTCTTCCTCCAGTAATGGAGTCTCAACGATTTCATCTTTGAATTAAACAATAATATAACATTAATGAAGGGAGCCACATGTGTATTCCAACTGTTAGAATATTGTTTTGTGATAATATCATGTATAATCTAGTCATTAGACCATTACATGTCTATTACAATTTGTATCTGTCCACATCTATAAAGCTAGTAGTATTGCTCACAAATGTATATTGTTATATATTATGATGGCATTAGTAGCATACTATATATAGGCCTACTAATGTATAGTTTCTTACAAATAAATTGGTGTTGCTAGAATACAACTTTTTGAAATGAAAATCGTTTCTGTCTTACAATTTCAACCTCTGTCAGTTGCAGGCTACTTTATAATAATATTATTGTTCAGTAGGCCCACTGCTGGGGGCACAATAGCCTGTTTTGTGTTATATTTTATGAACCTGTATTGGCTGTAAAATTATATTCCTCTAAAAGCTATTTCTTCTGCCCTCAAGTCACTATAGAAATCCCCACATATTGGGTGTCTATTTGGAAACATTCTTCATATCTGTTACTTAAGAAGTTACGCAATCATACTGTGTAACAAGAATGAACGCCTTTCAAACTTTTGTTGCTTTATCTCCGACTAATGTGTGCAATACAATTAATTTTACCTATTATTTGACTGTATTACAGCTCTACGAGGCTCTTTTTGTTTCATCTAAATCCAAGTAGCCAACTGAGTGTAATTGAAATGTTTTGGTCTTTTCACTTTTAATGTGTGTATTATTACACCATAATGTTATGACTATAGAAATGCGCACAATTGGACTTGCGTCTACGTAATCGTGTGGGCGTGGCCCTAAAGCATGAGTCTTGGTGCCACAGATCAGCGACATTCGCACTGAAAACACTAGCGGCCGAGATAGACGGCCGTGCCGACTCACTTCAAAGTATATGGTTTCATACAGTTTTTTTGATATAATTCAACGGGGAAATAGTTATTTCGGAAAACGCCACCCTTCGTCTGAGTGCGTATCCGATCTCTGCACTCGGAGGCATTGCGATGCCCTCTGACTTGATATCGGTGTTCAGCGGGGACCTCGACCTGGACTCTCCCAGATCTCTCTACTCTAAAGGTAACACGCTGGTTTGCTTTCTACACTTGTTACAATCGGTATATGCGTGCCATTCAGCGTGTTGCTATTTAATCATGCGTGTGATTTATACTCGTAACCGCTCCGTGTCCGTTTGACGGTCAGCGAAGTTGGCTATGTTCTTTAAATTCATCCATTGAAGTTTTGAGACACACTTTTCCTTTGGGTAAAACGTTCTTAAACCTCCATCGGATCATTTTCTTCATGCCATAGTCTTGGCTGGTGACGCATACTCTTAATAAGCGCTACATCACCATTTCATTTACAATCCTCAAGTTTAACCTCAAACTTAAGAGGAATACTGCCGGGAAATCGACCACCAATATGTGACGTGCGTCTTTTGCCCAAATAAGTCATTCCGGAATCCGATTACTTTGCATGGTCACACTGATGGGTACATTGAAAACTACATATTGAATAAATATCATTTTCGTCATTGCGGAAAAACAACGTAACCAAAATAAATATTCTCGGTCTATGGTTATGTTAATTGACATAATTGATGTATGAAATAAGCATGTTATTTTTTCTTAATTAGAACTTCAAGGGATGATGCTGTAGTATACATTAAAGACAAGTTGAAATTGGATGACATGTTTATTCCTCAATACAACATACTTTGCACACATTGATGTAGCATTGATGATCATTCATAAATGTCTCAAGCTGGAGCATTGGCAAATAGGATAAATTAATGTGGATTTTCCTGTCAGAGCACTGGTTCCACTGAGTTTTCATCGTGTTTGACTTTGGAGTAACACTTGACTGCAACTTCTATCCCTCCTTGAGGCAGATTGGGGGTTCATAACCCTCCTAAATTGTAATTATACCACAAACTACACCTGAAGTATGTGCATCTGGTTATTCTGGTCAATAGCCTTGACAGGCCTATAAACATTTTAATATACATTTATTACAGGACTGAAAACCACAGCGATGTTGACATCAGGACAGATGTAATAGCTGAGACAGCATGAAACAAAAGTATTTAAGCGGTTTGTCACTACAGCAAAAGCACCATTTCAATTTGAAAATGACTGACCGCTAATTCTGTGAACTCTGGCTCCCCGTTAGAGGTATTGTCATGGGACTGTATACAGTGTATCTGCATGTTTGGTCATATTACATAATTCACTCTTTCAAGCAAACCTGGAGATCATTCTTTCTTATGTAGGGAATATGAAGCAATTGCATGTACACAATTAACTTACCTACACTCCCAGAGTACATTTATCATCTCATATCATTTATTTATTTTTTTTTAAAGCAGGATATCGGATGGTTCCTTGTGACATGAGAAAGACATCTTTGTTGGTGAGCACATTGATGCATTCATGTAGTGTAACTAACTGGACCCTGTGGGTAAAAAAATATGAAATTTCATCTGGAAAATCATACCAGTAGCAAATAAAGGAAAATATTGCCTCGTTTGACGGAGGAATTGCCATTGGGCCTGTATTGTATTTCAAAACACTAACTAACTTAAAATCCGTAAATTAAATTACACATGTTCTGAGAGATCTGACTGCAATTCTTACAGATTGAGTTAGTAGAATGTCATTTTGTGTGAACTGGGCGTCAGGTTGTCTGAAGACATGTCTTAGTTTAATCTTGGGATCTAGACCCAAATGGCTTCTCTTTAGACTTGACTAAAATTCAGAGACCACAGACCCCCCACACAGACGCACGCACGCACACACACACACACACACATATTTGAAGTTCGTATATTGACACCAAAGCCTTGCCAATCATTAACCTTGTGGCCGCTCTGTGTGTTAACCTGGGCTTACATAGCACTCTATTAATATTGACTTTGCTATGTTGAACAAACAGAGACATTTGCTTAAAAATAGTTGATTGCCCTAAAAGCTTGTAGATTTCAGATGATGAAAGACTTAAGACCGCACACGTGCCCTTTTTTATTAGGGACCACTAATCCCATCGTTTTGGCTTCATTGTTGAAAAACAAAAACAACTTGCAAACAAGAATTTAGTAATGAGCTCAGTTTTGTCAAAAGCCCCAAAAGACAGGTGTGTTATTTTGTTGAATGCACCAATAAGAAATCCTTCATTACTGTGTTGTTACTTTGGGGAGGTTTTAGCTAAGATAACTGTTTGCATCTCAAACAAACCCAGTAGGGCATCAAAGCCCATGTTTGCTCTAATGCATCTGAAGAGATGTGTATTGGAAACCCTTTTCGTTGTCAATAGACAACACTGTTACCTATCTAGATGAGATCTTTTTCAATCACAGTACATTGTCTCTTCTGGTTAGCATTTTGCATGTGTGTGAAGAAATTTTGGGTCATGTTTTGGGTTGAAATTCCCTCTGTGTACTGGTACTTCTGCAGCAGTGCCAGGACATTTAAAACAAAATGTGGAAATACCAGTATACTGTACCAATATTTTATGTTACTGTTACCTTCAACCACTTTTTAAACAAAAGGAACATAGAAAAGAGCCTGGTATAATAATTCCTGATGTCCCTATTGTTTTCAAGCACAGCTCATCCGATGTCTAGTATGAAACCATGTCATGGTTTCATTGCTGACTCCATTTGTGTTGAATTGTCACAGTTGTCTACACTTGTAACTGTTTCCTATACTGTTTTGCCCTGACTGGTATGTATTGTATGACCGGTTTCACAAAGCGACAAATTCAGAAATGTGACATAATTGAATGGAATGGTAATTGTATTCTGTATTCTACTTTGCTCTCATGTTTTTTTATGTTTAAATTTGACTTTCTTATCTTATTCTTTTTTGTTGAAGTGCTTCTTAGCTCAACATACGCTATATGTGGGCCATCCAAATATTGATGTAAAGGCCTAATGCATAAAATGCAAGTTGGAAGAGTTAAATCATAAGTCATACCTCACGAACACGTGTCGATACGATAACGATAGAGATCGGAAGGCATGTCTCTCTCTTCTGATTGGCTAGCCCATGATTTGCAATACCCTGAAACACCCAATACACTTGGAGCATGTCAGTAGGGCTTTCATTATTGAAGTATTTCAATTGGCTGCTGAGAAGTAGCGTTTCGACTTCCAGGATAATCTTACAGCTAATGCTACATACACTGTTGGTTCAATTTCCAATGCTGCCTATTTCAATTGAATCTCTTTTCCACAGAGCTTCACCTCTAATGTTATTGACTATCAACTACCATCTTCCCATTGGTGTTGTTCTATACTTCCAAAGCCTGGTTGAAATTTGTTGTCAAGTCAATTTTATTTGTATAGCCCTTAATCACAGTTACAGTCTCAAAGGGGATTTCCTTTTTAAACTAGTCACATTGAATATTTGAAAACCAAATCGTGTCTTTGCAACAAAGGAAATTGAGTCACCGTTCTGTTGTCAATAGTTAGTCTCAATTTCCTGTTTTAATCTTTGTATTTCATACTTCCATGCAGGCTGGAAGCCCTGAGCTGTCCTTTCTGTCCCGGCATCCTGTTGTCGATGTGTATCGTAGGCGGCTTCTTAAATCAGATCATGTTAAGTATGACGCAGACCCAAGAAAATGTTGTCGGGACAAACATGTAACTTCATAACAACTAAGTTGAGTTTATTGGATGGCCTCGGCCTAAGGGTTGACACACTACAGTCGTGATTATGTCATGCAGTCCGGGAAATAGTGTCTGTGCGACGTTACCTCAGACTTCCCCATTGCTCCATCCTCTCCAACGCGCAGGACACGTCGGTACACACAGCGGGTGCTACTTACTGGGTGTGAAACCACCACCGGAATAGTAGAGTTGTTTGTTTGTTTTCTGGGCCCCTTCTGAATAAGCACACGGTATTCCCTCCAAAGGACACGCATTTGGCCCGGAGGAAATGTTATCCAATATCGTGGATGTGTGAGCCAATTCACAGAGATGGGTGGATTTGTGAAAGAATGGTGTAAGCAAAGTAAACTTCACATCTATGGATTGCATTGTGGGGTTGAATTTATGAGAAACTAGTGAGGTAAATTCAATGTTTTAAAGAACAGAAATCCAATAGAGGATAGAAATCCAATGGTACATTTACTAGTACTAACCTGTCGAATACATTCCTCAGAAACACAGTTATAACCCATCATAAATCTCTTCCAGAGCATTTCTTATTAGCTTTCATCTCTGGAGCTGAGAAGGCTCTGTATTTTTTGGTTCTATTTTAGTTTCTTCCGGCCCATTTGATGCACGACATCAAGTGTTTACGTGATGGTGCGATTAGACATTAAATTATTGTTTTTTCCTCTTCTTTGGGCTGGTAAATATGCTGTGTGAGTACACAGTGAGATTAGGCATGCGATATTTTGACACTGTTGGCATTCAAGCCTGTTGAGTGTGCTGAAGGGAACTGTGACTAGCTGCTTGTGCTTACTTTATTTGATCCAAAGTATGAGTTCAGAGTCGGCCCTTGAATTGCCTTCCCCCTATTTTCAAACACGAGCTAGCAAGCTAACTGGCAAGGCACTTCTTGGGAATGTTGTTATGTACAGTATGGCTATCCAGAGACAGAACAAGCTTGTTTTGTCTCTGGATAGCCATACTGTACATAACAACATTATTTGAATAGCCATACAGCCACTCATTGATTGAAATCCCAGTTATGTGCTGCAATTCTGAGCAACTTCACAGGTTGTATGATAGGTTGTATTTAGTCTCTTACCAAATTGTACTACTATGACCAGTCAGATGAGATGAAAGTTATGTTGTGATCAATACTTCATGATGACTTGCAAAAATGTGTCATGAAGGGAAGGGGACGTCACTTGATTTTTGTGGCATGATTTTCAAAGAGGGACCTGCCCCTATGTTGTATGTTGTATGTTGGAAACATCCTGATAATGCACACACACACACACACGCACACACACACACACACTCTGTAAATGCAATTCATTTATAGTGTGTGTACATCATGACGCCTCATCCACTGTGAGTGGATGAG